>JARJDZ010004476.1:0-29039 GCA_030264555.1 Aleochara sp. GC000083 | reverse complement strand
CGGAGATATGAAAATTTTTGAAAACTCGAGCGATTTTAAGAATTTCATATCGTTTTTATCGCTACAAACTTTTTTTTCAATTTTTATCTTCGAACGCGCTTTCTGCTTTTCCCATGGCCAAAAGGGCATGAACCCATAGATTTTTGGAAAGTGCTCTTCAAGACCTACAATTTGGTTCCAACTTTTTTTTAATTGGTCCAATGGTTCCAAAATTATACGCAATTAAAGGAGCAAAAAAAAGTGAAAATTTTGCATTTTTAGAACCCCATTTTTCAAGTTCGGATATTTCCGAGTCCCGGACGAATTTGGGACCATGACCAATGTTATTTTTTCGTCAAATTACTATAAATACCGTTCGAATCATCGAAATCAATCCAATAGTTCCGGAGATATGAAAATTTTTGAAAACTCGAGCGATTTTAAGAATTTCATATCGTTTTTATCGCTACAAACTTTTTTTTCAATTTTTTCCTTCGAACGCGTTTTCTGCTCTCCCCATGACCAAAAGGGCATGAACCCATACATTTTTGGAAAGTGCTCTTCAAGACCTACAATTTGGTTCCAACTTTTGTTTAATTGGTCCAATGGTTCAAAAGTTATTCGCAGTTAAAGAAGCGAAAAAAAGCGAAAATTTGCATTTTTGAAAAAATAGATAATTTCAACAATTTCGCTGTTCTTCAACATGGCTTCAAATGACACATTTTAGCTGCTGCATTCCAACAAAAAAGCAACCTCTAATTACGTAAATAATAAAATACACTTAAAGTTGAAAGCATCAGAACGCCTTTGGTTCTGATTCATAATGGCGTGTCTTGTAACTAATTCATAATTCCGTTAAACACTTGAACCAGTTAAACAGTAATCTTATAACAAAACAAAAGACGAACGCCCCCCTCCCACCACCACAAACTTATGACCCCATTCAATATGGCGTCTCCTTTCTAGGTTATGGTTCTAGGTTACAGGGAATCTCATGCAATTTGTGGCTTCTTTCGAACTGTTCGGTATTTTCCAATAAGAATGCACGTCACCTTTTCCAAGGAATGCGACAAAACGTCCTCAATTCAACATTTGTCCGCCATGCGAAAGCGAATTAATAATTACGTACGGCTACGGCGGCGTAATGAACAACTTGTACTCGAATTGAACATATTATTACGATGAATTATTTAATGCATTATTAAATGGAGACTCATTCTTCAAGAAACCGTCTCGAATTTCCAAGTTTTCAATTTAGAAACGCCAAGTGGCGACATCTACCCTTCACAATGCTAACTAACTAAATTCCAATTTTTTTATGCAACCCTTGAAACTCGAATTCCAATTCAATTGAAAGGTTGCGTTCAATGTCAGTGTGAAACCTTCATGGAAACTTATAGAACGATTTTTCCAAGATGAAAAACTGCGTGTCACCTGAATTATTAAGACATCCATTCTAGGGTAATTACGTGCGCCATGGGTGTGAAGCTAACCTATGATTAGATGGGAAATGTCAAAAACAAACATGTCCAATCGGAATGATGCCATTAATTACGGACGGCTCGATGTTTGTCTATGCGCTCAATTATTGCTGGGAGTCGTCTACGATTATGTTATGCCGCATGTGAAACGTCAAATTTATTTCCTAACCTATAGCCTCGCCGTGAAAATCAATCGGCTGCGAGAAAGTTTCGGATTAATTGCATGCGCACACGTTCACACATTTGCTCCTAAGGTTATGTGGGAATCTCTCAGGATAATTTACATTCCTAATGGCGGCTGCTAATTATATCGAGCTGGAAACTCTCATCAACAGCAATTCGTCTAAATTATGCACGTTGTGATGATGCAGTTGTTTAAAATGTATACTCATTAGTGGAAAATTACTTTTTTAGAGTTTTTCTTCGTATTTCCAATGAATTACATGATTTTGAAATAATTTTTGTTTTTTAGCTAATAAACGAACCATGCTTTTTTTCTTAGTGCAATATTCGAACGCAGCACTTTTCACCATATGTTGTGCACATAGGGTTGCATACAACGATTGATTTTTATATGGAATTATCAGCAGTGTGAACAAATTAGTGAAATCAAACAACGTTAATGTTATCTTATCAAATTAAGTGATTTATTATCAGTGTGAGTATAGATTACAGTTGCATTTTCCAATGTGACTCCCCGTGCGCATTTTCTAATTGAATGCAATTTTTCTAGATTTGCCATTTAGGAAAGTGCAAATCATCCAAACGTCTACTGAATATTTGCGCTACCAATGAGTAAATCCACGTAATTAACAAGCAATAAAACTCATGGTGAGAGATGCATATTACGAAACGACCTTGAATCACGATATTACGCAAAAAAGAGCAAACATGAGTCTACATGAGATAATTACTGTTTACAACGAAACAGTACAATCATCCTATGAGCATTGTTGGATCTGGAACGTGGAGAGAAAAGTACACAATCATCTAATGACATAATAATAATGACTCCTCCAAAAATGCACGTAATAAAGCTGTGTTTATCTCAGCGTGAAACGCAGACGATCGCCAGTTGTTAGTTGCGTGCGCACGCGAGTGCATTTCAAAATGTTTATCATATTGCTCTTGATCGCAGTTTGTTTCCTGTCGTACAAATACATCGAGCACATCTACCAGTACTGGACAAGAAATAATGTGCCCTCAATCCCTGCGAGCTTCCCCTTCGGGAACCTGGAGAATTTCGTAACGAGGAAAGCCACCGCTGCTGGCGTACAAATCGCCAACTTCTACAAGCATTTCAAGACTTCAGGCCACAACTTCGGAGGTGTTTTCACCTTACAGCGTCCAGTCTTCATCCCAGTCGACCTGGCGTTGGTCAAGGACATCCTACAGACTTCCTTCACGCAGTTTGATAACAAGCAGTTCTACGTTAATGAACGTGATCAACCAATTAGCGCCAATCTGTTCTTCATTGGTGGTGCAAAATGGAAGCACATCCGCGTGAAGATGACGCCCACGTTCACAGCGAACAAAATGAAGTTGATGCTCTCCATTTTGTTGCAATGCTGCGAGCCGATGCGCGAGCATATTGAAAGTTGCTTGCGCAACAAGACTGAATTAGATATCAAAGAGACCGGGGCGAAATTCACGACTGATATCATCGGTTCGTGTGCGTTTGGGATTGATTGCAATAGTTTCAAGAACCCGGAAGCGGAATTCCGACGCAACGGTCGCAATATCTTCCAGGATAATCATTGGCGCGTCGTGCGCGGGATGTTCATGCTGAACTTCCAGAGATTGGCGCGTTTTCTGGGAATGGTACCGTTCCCCAAGGAATCTGACGAGTTCTTCACGAACGCCATTAAGGATACGATCAAATATCGTCGAGAAAACAACATTACCAAGAATGATTTCATGCAGATGCTCATGAAACTGTACGATGACAAGGAGATTGATTTTGGAGACGTTGTTGCGCAGGCTTTTGTCTTCTTCATAGCTGGTTTTGAGACCTCGTCGACGACGATGACCTTCTGCATGTTCGAGCTGGCTCAGCATCCAGAAATTCAGGAGAAGATGCGTGAGGAGATGCGCAGAGTGTTGGCTAAACATGGAGGGGAACTTAGTTACGAGGCGCTTAATGAGTTGACCTACACCAAACAAGTTATTGATGGTAATTAATGACCTGTGTGTATGTGGTTACCTATATTGATGTTGGTTTTTTATTTGTAGAAACTTTAAGGAAGTATCCACCTTTACCAACCATTGACCGGAAGTGCACCAAGACTTACCAGATTCCTGGGACTAAATCGGTGATTCCGGAGGGTGCTACCGTTATTATATCTTCATTGGGGATTCAACATGATCCTGATAACTATCCGGATCCTGATAAGTTCGATCCAGAACGCTTTTCTCCAGAGAATATCCACAATGTCAAACCGTTTTCCTATCTTCCCTTCGGTGAAGGGCCCCGAGTGTGTATTGGTCAGCGGTTTGGAATTATGCAGACGAAAATCGGATTGGTCACAATGCTTAAAGACTACAAATACTCACTCAGCAAGAAGACAAGTCCACATATGAAGATGGACTTCAAATTTATCCTGACGCCAATTGGAGATGTCCTCCTAGATGTAGAAAAAGTTGCCTAACTTAAATGATAGGTATGATACCTAAATTAACAATTAATTTATAAATTTATATACGAAACTATTTCGGTTTAATCTTTCTAGCATTCTAATTTGTTCAGTGACATCAAAACAAGTGAGTGTAGATTACACTTGCACTTTATAATGAGACTTCTCGTGCGCATTTTCTACATGATTTGTCATTTAGAAAAGTACAAATCAACCTGCTGACTATTTTGTATTAATCCTCGTAATTAAGTAACAAGAGATGCATATTAGCATTGAGCAGTCTGAGATGACCTTGAAATAGGATACAAGCAAAAAACAAATATGAGCTAATTACTTTTTCCAGCCAAACATTACAATTATCGTGTAAGCAATGTTGGTTGTGGAAGGTGGAGTGAAAAGTACACCCTCATCTAATGACATAAAAATAATGACTTCGCCAAAATGCACTCAATAAAACTGTGTTGGTCTTCGCGTGAAGCGCAGACAATCGTCAGTTATTAATTGTGTGCGCATTCGGGTGCATTCCAAAATGTTTATCATATTACTCTTGTTCGTCGTTTGGTTCCTAACGTACAAATACAACGAGTACATTTATCAGTACTGGACGAGGAACAATGTGCCCTCAATCCCAGCGAGATTCCCCTTCGGGAACCTGGAGAATTTCGTAACGCAAAAAACAAACTCTGTTGGCGTGCAGATCGCAAGCTTCTACAAGAATTTCAAGACTTCCGGCCACAATTTCGGAGGCGTTTTCATGCTACAATGTCCAGTCTTCATCCCAGTTGACCTGGAGTTGGTCAAGGACATTCTGCAGACATCCTTCACGCACTTCGATAGCAAGCATTTCTATGTCAATGAGCGTGATCAGCCGATCAGCGCCAATCTCTTCTTCATTGGTGGCGCCAAATGGAAGCATATCCGCGTGAAGATGACCCCCACGTTCACTGCGACCAAGATGAAGCTGATGCTTTCTATTTTGTTGCAATGTTGCGAGCCGATGCGCGAGCACATTGAAAGTTGCTGGCGCAATGGGACTGAACTAGATATCAAAGAGACCGGGGCGAAATTCACGACTGATATCATCGGTGCGTGTGCGTTTGGGATTGAATGTAACAGTTTCAAGAACCCGGAAGCGGAGTTTCGACGCAATGGACGCAATGTCTTCCAGGTTAATCATTGGCGCATCATGTGCGGGATGTTCATGATGAACTTTCATAGACTGGCGCGTTTTCTAAGGATGGTACCGTTTCGTAAGGACTCCGAGGAGTTCTTCACGAACGTCATCAAGGAGACGATGAAATATCGTCGAGAAAACAACATTACCAAGAATGACTTCATGCAGATGCTCATGAAGTTGTATGATGACAAGGAGATTGATTTTGGTGATGTAGTTGCGCAGGCTTTTGTCTTCTTCGTTGCTGGTTTTGAGACCTCGTCGACGACGATGACCTTCTGCATGTTTGAGCTGGCGCAGCATCCGGAGATTCAGGAGAAGATGCGCGAGGAGATGCGAAGAGTGTTGGCTAAACATGGAGGAGAACTTAGTTATGAGGCCCTTAATGAATTGACCTATACCAAACAAGTTATTGATGGTAATTAATTACCTGTGTTTATTTGCTATACTGATGTTGGTTTTGCTTTTGTAGAAACTTTAAGGAAGTATCCTCCTGGACCAACAATTGACAGGATATGCACTAAGACTTACCAGATTCCTGGGACCAAATCGGTGATTCCGAAGGGTTCTACTGTTATTATATCTTCATTGGGGATTCAGAACGATCCTGATAACTATCCGGATCCTGACAAGTTCGATCCAGAACGTTTTTCTCCAGAGAATATCCACAAGGTCAAACCGTTCTCGTATCTTCCCTTCGGTGAAGGACCCCGAGTGTGTATTGGTCAGCGATTTGGAATTATGGAGACGAAAATCGGATTGGTCACTCTGCTTAAAGACTACAAATACTCACTCAGCAAGAAGACAAGTCCACATATGAAGATGGACTTCAAATTTATCCTGACTCCAATTGGAGATGTCCTCTTAGATGTTGAAAAAGTTGCCTAACTTAAATGTTCGGTATGATACCTAACCTAACAATTAATTTATAAATTTATATGCGAAATTACTTATTTCGGTCTAATCTTTTCGTACATATACTTCTGTAACTTATCGTTATGCATTTTTATAAAGTTGAACTGCTCCAGCGCGAATTCGTACAAGTCGTTTTCCATTTGCCAGACGGGATGTTTCTGGATTTGACGAACCGTCTCGGAAGATGGTTCCAGTTTCTGAACCGTGCGCCGCAAATGTGACTTATTGCTGTTGATGAAGTAATCGTGTGCACCCTTGAAGATCCTTGGAATGGTCTGCTCTAGGATGAAGATGAACTCCTCCAATTGGTCCGTAACACCAACAAGTAAGTAATTATTGATTAAGTTCTTTTTGGCCTCAGCCAGCGCCCATTTATTCCCGGGTTTCCTGGATGCAAAATAATGATTCAGCATTGCATATGTAAATTTCATGTGGCTATTACTCACCAGCATTCAGCTGCATGACCACAAAAGAATGGAATTTGCAACCACATATTGTTTGGGTCACAATCAGGTTGGCCTTTTGCCACACACTCATCAAATGTCTACAACATTAACTCATTATACCTAAACAATTGATTAATGTAATGTGGAACCTACCATTTTGTCACCATGCTTCTTTCGCACCAAATATGGCCTGTAATTGTCCCCATATCGCAGGAAATAGTAGTAGGAGACAAGTCTATCTAGAGGTTGGCGTATAATATTGATAAACAGCGGCTTTTTTTCGCCAAATTTGGCAAAATCAACAAATGCAAAATGCCCATGGTACATAGCTGGTTTCATTTCATTCCAATTGGTGATATTCTTCACCATTTTGTATTGATTGGGTACAGATAACACATGGTTATTGCCTGTGATATTCACATGCAATGTGTGGAACCTGTTCTTTTTGCATAGATCATATGCAACTCCCACAAAACTGGTTGATGCTGTTTTTGGCACTCGATTGTATACAACAACAATTTCATCTTCTTCATGTGGCTTTTCATAGACATCTTGCTTTCTGGACTCAACTACAATTGATTAACAAATAGATATGATATATTTTAAACATGCATTACTTACGATGCTCATTAATTCTGGAGTGTAGATTGTATATTTGAGTAAAGATAAATATATAGACTACAATAATAAATACAAAGGCAGGCTTCAAATCTCGCATTTTTAATCGTGGTTTATTGCTAATCCCGGAAAAAATCTCGTGTAGTCATTGCTTTATGAAAATCTATTTATTTTATTCTAGTTCATATTGATTTGCACTTTGTTTACTATGCATTGATTCATGCATTCTTGGTCTTCAGAAAACTTCGATTATAGGCAACTTTTTACGCACATTAAGCAAAAATTGCAATCATTGATATCAACATTTCTTGATCACGGGGCGTGTTTTGCAAACTTCTTGCATGTGATAACCTTAAATCGGATACAAAGAGCCTTGTAGCGTTTATTCGCTGTCCAAACAAACAGCTCTATCATTTGGGATATTCACAAAGTAGAGTTTACTATAGGCAACCAACATTCAGATAGTTTAAGTAATGTAGATAAATCAAAATTAATTGGGACATATGCTTAAAATTAGAAATCACTGTGTACCATCAGTGAAACTGGACGGTCCACTATCATTATCAGTATTATCTCTGGGTTCTTGTTCATTGAGTCTTTGGGGAATTGATGTTAAGGTATCTTCAGGTTCCAAAGGTTTTGGTGGATTCGTCAAGCCTCGTTCTTTCCTCATTAAGTAATTCTGAAAGTAAAATTAATCAATTACTATCTTTGAAATTACATCCTCAATATTTTTACTTCTTTGGCAATTTCCATAATCTCCTCTTGTAAGCGAGGACCTGCATTTTGAACCAAGGAATAAAATATGCCCTTAGTATCTTGTAGTAGAACATAGGAATACCCAAATTCTTTGGCTCGACCTGCCTCCATCACGAGCACCTTATCAGAATCCAAAATTGTATGCAACCTGTGAGCAATCGTCAGAACCGTACAAAACCGGAACTTCTCCTTGATCGTTGTCTGAATCAAAAGATCCGTTTGAGGGTCAACGTTAGCTGTGGCTTCATCCAGGATGAGAATCCTGTTACTTCGGACAATTGCACGTGCCAAACAGAGAAGTTGTCGTTGTCCCACACTAAAATTGGTCCCACCTTCATAAATCAACGAGTACAACCCATAAGGAAGTTTCAAAACGACCGGAAGTAGAGCAACCTCCTCGATGGCCTTCCACAGTAATGAATCTGAATGCTCCTTGAACGGATCCAAATTTTTGCGTAGCGTCCCCGCGAATAGAACCGGCTCCTGTGGAATGATAGCAATCTTAGAACGTAGATTCTTCAACGGAATTGTTTGAATATCAATGTCATCAATAATAATCTGTCCTTCCGTTTCAGCCAGCTGGAATAACGACGCAATAATCGAGGACTTCCCCGCCCCAGTGCGACCCACAATCCCAATCTTCTGAGTAGCCTTCACCTTGAAGTTCAAATCCCTCAGAACGTACGGTTCCGAGTGGCTGTACTTCAGGTAAACATGGCGGAACTCGATGGCGCCGGCCGTTGGCCAATATGGCGGAGGTGGTGCAGCCACCTTGACGCTGGACTCAGATTCAATTTGGGTGTATTCATAAACCCGCTCCACGGAGGTCATACAATTCTCCATTTCACTCCATTGACGCATCCCCCATTGGAACATCCCAGTAAGGGTCAGCGATTGCGTGATGGCGAGCCCCACGTTGGAACCATACGTGTCGTAGAAGACGAGGAGGAAGCTGAAGGTCACCAAGGTGATGTACACGCAGCAGATGAAGTCCAGGACGAACCCGAAGGCACGTGAAGTGCTTAGGAACATATCCCAAGCTGACGAGTGAATATCTTGGTAGTTCTCGAACTCCTTGTTGGAGATGGCTTCAGCTTTGAAGGCGCGGATCGTGGAGAGACCCTGCATGGTCGTGTTAATTTGGGTGAAGACTGGGCTACGTGCTAGAAGGTAAGGGATTAGTTTTGGGGAAAGGTTTGATGAATAACTTACTGATTCCTTCCAGACGCTTGATGTTCCGTGAAGTATGGAGGTAGTAGATCCGGAGGAAGTAGAAGATTATGAGGATGAGAGCGATGGGGAAGACTGTGAACGGGTTGACCATTACTGTGACGATGATGACTCCAAGGACACTCAATCCTATCTACAAACAGAGAGTATTAAGGTATTTTTTGGGTCTTCCGAAAATACCATTTAGACATTGTAAGTTGGGTTGCCTACATAATACCTGAAATGTATCCAAAGTCACAAATGGAAATTGATCATCAATCGTGCCCATATCCTTGGAGAAACGGTTCAGAATCCTCCCAGAAGGATGCTTATTGAAGAAACTCATCGGTGCATCAACAACAGCATAAAACATCAGCCTGTGCAGATTCACAGAAGCCCTCATACAAAATGCGAAAAACGAGATGGACCTTATCAAGGTAACTATCACAGTTAAGATAATGATAACCGTGTAAACATAGATATAGGTATTGGTCGGATAAAGACGATTTCCCATATCGTCAACCCCATTTGGGTCAATGTCTCGAAGCTGTTCCACTTTTATCCTAGAATTTGAGGTTAAAAACTATTCCGGTTGAATAGTTGTTGAGTAAATACATACCAGAAAGCAATGTAGTAATCACAGGAACTTGCAAGGAACTGGGTAACGATGAAAATGATAGCCAGAAGGGAAACCACACAGCAATTACCTCCCGCATTCATGTAAGCACCATAAACTTGACGTTTAACCGACCCTGTGCTGAAAGTCTCCTTCTGGGACTGTACCAACAACCGGGAATCAATTACGAAAGTTTCCATCTCTGTTTGGGTTTTAGCTGGAGCCAGGTTATCAGTACCCATCTTCTCTTCAAGGCGGTTCACGAGGTCCGGATTGAACTCCGCCATTTCATCGTAGTCACCTAGGAAAGCGACCTGTCCGGAGTCCAGCATCAGGATCAAAGGGATCTCTCGGAGGTATTGCACCTGGTGCGTCACCAGAACGACGCATTTGCCCTTGAGGAACTGCATGATACACTCGTTGAAGATGACGTTGCCCACTTTGGTGTCCACAGCCGAAAGAGGGTCGTCCAGAAGGTATATATCAGCTTCCTTGTAAACTGCACGTGCCAGGTTGATTCGGGCACGTTGCCCACCACTGAGACTTACTCCACGTTCCCCTATGAGGGTATCATCCCCATACGGGAGGATACTGATGTCCCGTTTTAGAGCACAAACAGTCAACACCTTATTGTACCGAGTATGGTCGTATTCCTGGCCGAAGAGGATGTTTTGCTTGATGGACCCGACAAAGAGCCAAGGTTCCTGAGCTGCGTAGGAGACCACACCCGATATTTGAAGGTCACCCTCGGTTATGGGCAACTCATTCAACAACAGGTTCAGAAGACTGGACTTACCACTTCCTACCATTCCAATGATAGCTATGAGGTCGTGCTCTTGAAGGTCGAAACTGATATTGGTGAGGACTGTATCGGATTTTGTGTGGGACCATTTTGCTGAGACATTCTTCAAGGACACATGGACCTGTTTTTCTTCAGGTATTATTTCTTGGTTTTCCTGGTTTTCTACAGTTTCAGTTTCTTTTGTAGTTATTGAAGTTAACTCTTCTTTTTCTTGAGTAGGTTCTTCGGGGGATGGATCAATCGAGGTGGGTTCAACTGGAGGTACCCACATTTCTTCACTAAGAAGGAATCTTTCTAGACGTTTGATGGAGACCCGAGCCTCAGCAATTTGGGAAATTGCGTTTGGAAGCGCCACAGTCATACTTTGACGCATCACCCCAAAAAGGGCAACAATCATGAAGACGTACTGAGAGGTCAGTTTGAAGTCGTTGACCACATAGACCAAAAGGGCCAGGAAGATTGCAATCCGACTTGTGATTATGGCAAAAGACAGGAGTAAGGATTTGATGTTGCAGGCAACTCGAATTTGATGTATCTCACTCCTAGAAGTTAGAAAGAATTAGAATGACCCAGGATGTTGATTCTGGAAGGTCCCACTTTCGGGCATCATGGATCAACTTAGCAAACGACTCCTCCCAGGTATGCATCTTGATGACCTGAATCCCCTGAAGGATCTCATTCATCAACCGCACCCGTTCATCAGTTCTTACGGCAGTTTTCCCCCGGATTGAAGAAAACTTCTTCCCCAGGATAACTGAAACCATTTTGTTAACTACTAAATAGGGATAAATCTAATAACCTCACTCTGAATTGGTATTTGTAGGATGAAGATCCCGACACCAATGAAGGTGTGATGACTTCCAAAGTAGTAGAGGAGTACCAAAGTGATAAGGACCTCGATTGGGATATCGAAGAGGAAGGGCAATTGTAGACACACATAATCAAAGCGATTGACGTCATTTGAGAGAAGGTTGACCATCTGTCCAATGGTAGTATCCTCGAGAGCCTTTTTGCTCAACCTTAAGCACTTCCGGTACACCAGGGTGCAGCACCCAATTCGGACCTTCATCCCCAGATGCTGCAGACTCAGCATGTACTTGTGCATACAGATGACCAACATGAAGGACGGAAGGACGATGAAGGTTGCGCAGAGGTAAGCCTTACCAGGAAAGGCTCTAGCCTGCTCCTCGTCGTCAAAGCATTCCATCAAGTAGTACAAGGACACAGCTTGAGTGATCCTGGAAGGGTCAAAGTTGTAGGGGAAAGGTTGGGACATATGGGGGACATACTTGATGACCTGCATTGAGATTAACATGAAGCAGAACCGAACGAATTTGCGTAGGTAGACCCGACGTAGGGCGCGGAACAGGGATGGGTGGTCCTGTTGGAGCTCCACGTCCCATGCAGCTTGGAGTTTCTCGCCAAGGACGGCCGACCGATATTCGGGCATGATTTCGTAGAGGTCGTCCTCGGTGAAGCCTTGTCGCCAGCCTTGGCGGAAGGTCGGGATGGTGTAGCTATCAAATGTACGTGGGGTTAACTTGAGGGGTTATTGAACCCAATGGACGTGGGGGACGTACCCGAAGCATAAGGTCGAGAAGAAATTGGCGTCTGTCTTTGGGTTGCGTTTAGGGACACGTTCGGTTGATCCTTGCATAACGTGGATCACCTGTTTACTGTCATTAAAGCGTTTTGACAGTGCAATAATATCCGCCAATTTTGTGCAATGTATAAGCGTAGATTTTGTAACGTATATTTCATCGTTATCTGCATACATAATGCCATTGCGGTTAATGCGATTATCTTGTATTAAAATACATAGATTCACTTAGGTTTTTACAATTCTTACATACAAATATAGTTTATTAGTAGATTAGTAACCTAATGAGGTGATGCGTCTGCACGGTAGCCATTTTTGGAGGAAAATCAATCATCTAAGAATGTAGGCCAAATTGGTGTACTCAGTCCTTACTTAACATTATCAGAGCTTAGCTCTGTGCGTCCTTTGCTTCGGGTATGAAGTTGATGGAAGCTGAATTGATGCAGAAGCGCTTGCCGGTTGGTGGAGGACCATCTCCGAAGACGTGCCCCAGGTGGGCGCCGCACTCCGAGCACGTCACCTCCGTCCGGACGCGACCTGGTTGGGTTATGAGGAGTAGAAGGTTAGCTCCGACTGCATGAGGGTCACGGGCGGGTTGGGTCGGTGCAGATGGTGCCAGCAAAATAATCACGGAAGGGTCCACCATGGAGGGCACAGAAGGAAAGAGTAAATTGCGGGATGAGTGGGTGCATTTCGTGGTGGGTTTCGTCCCGTGTTAGAGTGCATTCAAAAAATTGTTGTACGGAGTGCAGAAATAAGCGCAGAAAAAATGCAAAAAGCGGGAGGCGGGATAATGGCGGAAGGAAAATGGTGGGTGGAAGAGAAAACAGTACAATATTAGCCCCAAAAACGTAACTTCACGTTATCCCATTATTTGTAATTTCAAAAAAAACAGAACGTTATGAAAATCAACAACCAACACCAAACAAGATGTTAATTTGGAAACGAAATTCTAGATGAAGGGCAATGCACTAATTTCATGGATTATTGTACAAGTTCAAGCAACATTTTGCAAGTAATTTGATGATTTCGCAATTTACGTTCTAACATGTACATTTTTGAACAAATATTTGCGGTAATTTTTTGTTCTTATCATTTAGACATCTTCATCATCATGCTGCAGTAAATTAAGTTGCGCACGCGCGTTAAACTGTGAAATCATCAATTAAGCATCAAGATTTGGAAACGCAACCGTTTATAACGTGATTATGAGTGGTAAGCAAGAGGATACGAGATCAACTGCTCCAATTTTCGCAGCCAGAGCGGTGTTTCATTGCCAGTGGTTTAACGACTTAAGTAAATATGTCATCATTGCGACGATAATCGCGACGCGAATGTGTGACATCTTCGCATGCCGGAGCACTCCTTGCGCACATCATAATTAGACGGCGGGCCCGCAAATAGCCGACATGCTACAAACGAAAGACGCGAGCAATTACGCGACAATTCGACGGCGCTAAGGACCGAATGCATTCATCGCGCCTTCGTCATGGCCAGAGACACCGTTCATCGTGCGATATGTGCACGATGGCATTTCGCGGAACACATCGTGTGCATGTATAAAACGGGGCCGAAAGTATCAAAGATGCGTGCGGAACTGCCAGCGGCTCTAGTGCATCCAGATCCGCGGCGGCAGCGAAATCATCTTTCAAGGATCCGCGCGCGCATTGACTCCTGTTGATCCGACGTAGTTTTTGCAGCTTCCAATTTCGACGTGCACGCGTTTATTTGTTAGCGCGAGAGGCAACGACCGGCCCTGCACGGCTATATTTAATTGTTATGCGCGCGACGACGGGCGCTTCTTTGGGCGCGCTTTACTCAGTGCCCCATTCGCATTTCGGCTGACCACGCCGTCCACACAGCCATCCGTCAGGTATGTCTTCACGTTATCAATGCACCGCGATAAGCCGCATCTAAAAAACGAGAATATTAGTGCTCACATTCGCATGTTTTTGTTTCGCGTTTGTTGTCGTTTCCTTATCTTGCATAATCACCACCAACGAATTGTTAGTACAAGCGGGCAACAAAGGGAAACAACGAGGAATGAAGTGGTTTTTAGCAGAACAGGAAATTATTCATAAGAGGATATGAGATTACTGGCACGGCATACACACAAATTATCGGGAGGATTGTATACAAGTCTAATCAAATCGAATGAATTAAATGCGTCAAATCAAACAATTGTCTCGAAGGCCTCGCCAATGCGTGCCCACTGAACCACAAACTCATTACCGCTTGCTCGGCTGTTTATTATCGCTGAAGCGTTGCAACTCAATTCGAATGATTTGCATTCGCGAATCAAGTTAAATTTAGATCGTTTTGAAAAATTGCATCATTTGATTCGGCGTATGACGCGCCCCCTATGAATTTAATCATCTCCCCCATGAAGGGAGTAATGACTTTACTCCCGCCACGATTTCCCCTAATGTGCGCCCCCTGTGACTTGTGAGGGTAACTAAAGAGATCCTGTGAAATTTCTTGAACAAAAAAGTTAAATTAATGAAATTAAGATTAGATTCGAAAATGACTTGCCTCACAACTCGTTTATCACTCATCGCAGATAAACTTAGGTCATCCACGAACCGGTTCAATAGACTGGAGTGTTTGTATACGCCGAAAAATTCAATTCGCGAATATCGTCCAATCAGCCTCTCGAAGCAGCAATTTCTTCGAATGGTTCTACGCAACGCCGTGAATCGTGCTTGCGGGCGGGAAGTTTGTGGTTCGTTCGAGAGTCCAGTGCGTACGAGCAACGGATATTAGCATACAACGCTATCGACGCAGCGTGAAGCAGTAACGTGTGAATTAGCGGTAGCAAATCAATTGCAAACAATTTGTCCACAGGCAGCGCACGCTGGTCCCCTGCGATCTCAACTCACCACCGCTGGTGTCCGGCGACAGTTTCACTTTGCCCGCGTCGAGGACGTCGTTGAATGCCGGCCAGCCGCATCCGCTGTCGTACTTCGTCTCGGAGGTGAAGAGCGGCTGCTCGCAGCAGATGCACACGTAAGTGCCCTTCTCGTACGTCTTGTTGTAGCAGCCTGGAAGCATGCGGCAGAGATGCGATTAGTCCGCTCAGACAGCGGGCCAAATTTAGCTTCCAGAAAGTTCTCAAATTCCGCGCGCGTTGCGCGTCATGCTACAACAACAGCTGGATTACAAGTTGCTTGGGGTTTATGCTCACCGGTGAAGGGTCGTTCGGTGCCTTTCTCCTGGGTGACCTGGTACTGGAGCGGCGTGAGGCGCTTCCGCAGCTCTTCCTTGTCGACCATGTTGACACCAGCTGGACAAACACAAGAATAACGTTAGTCGGCTGCGACGCGTGCCATATGAAGGTTGCACGCGAAATCCAGGTCAGAAAAAGTTTCGTGCGGCTGCGAGGCTCGCGGTGGATGCGGTGACAATCGGCGCATGCGAAATGAAGGTCGATATAATGAGTCGGAGACGATACTTGAGCCGACACTTACTTGATATGTAAATATTGGCTTTCGGCTGGTGGAACGCGCTCGTCGTCCTCGTCGTCGGCTGGATGAACTGCCGCGTGCACGTCGACGTCGTCGTCGGCGTTCCAAATCGCTGCAGAAGTAGTTTGCCGAGTTGCTCGCTCGGCCGGCGAATCATAACAATAATGCGCGTGCCGACGTTAAAAATACATTTTTATTCATTCATCCTCCACT
Source organism: Aleochara sp. GC000083 (assembly GCA_030264555.1). Lineage (NCBI taxonomy): Eukaryota > Metazoa > Arthropoda > Insecta > Coleoptera > Staphylinidae > Aleochara > Aleochara sp. GC000083. The sequence goes on along the minus strand of JARJDZ010004476.1, from coordinate 13,130 downwards.
CCACTCGACGTCGTCTAGCGTCACTGGCTTGCTCGTCGGCTGCGTATTTCACTTATTTCGTATTCGAGTGCGTTCCCATAAGCTGAAAACGACCTAGAGAAATGTTTTGATTATGTAATGTAACCTCGAATATTCTCGTCTGATCGCGAAACGTCATTTTTCATGGCCGCCATTTTGTTTTTCCGATCCTCGAATTCGCACGAATAGGCGCTTTCCATTTCGAGTGCAAGGAACGTCAATTTTTGAAAATTCAAATGTCACATCGTGACGAAATGACAAATTCGGAAACAAAAATGGCATAAAAATCGGAAACAATCCGCAAATGTGCGATTGTATTTCAATACAAGTGCACGCAGCGCATAAAATTCGAACGGTACCAACGACATTTCGAATGCGTGTCTTCAAATTGCATCCCTTCAACAAATCATCTCGTTCCTGCCGTAAACGAAATTGAGTGTTGATTGAACTCCAAAATCCTCCAAAAACAAGATGACCTAAAAGGAACGCGCATCTCGTCGTGGTTTATTGTATCATTTATTGTTTTATACTTTTATTTGTAAGTTTATCGCTCTTATTACTAACAATTTCACATAATTATTCTTATTAGATCGTCATGTCCCGAGCAAGCATTGATAGTTTGAACAGTCGGCGTTGGTCCAATGTAACATCTTTAAGCAATGAGAACCTGGACAATTTGTACAAAATGGTTCCAATGAGTAATAGTTACTATACGAATGGCTTTCCACGATACAGCAATGGTTATTCGCGGCCGATAACTTATTCGAAGTTTCCTTATATGCAAGCAAAGAAGTCGCGCAAATTCGATGTGATAAAACATTCGCCACCAAAAGGGCTGATCTTTGTGTGGCCGCAAAAGCGCAACTTTTATTACGAACGCGAATATTCGTTCACAATCCGTGTTTTGGCGCAGATTTTGTATTGGCTGACCGAGTTTGGGTTCTTTCCCACTGGTGCAGGTTGAAGAATCGGTGATTATTCGGTGAGATCATTAATCAAAAGTTGCTTTGTAGGCGCGCCTGTCGAGAAACCAGCCTGGTCGATAAAACAACCGATTCCAAAGCCCGAAAATCGCGATTACATTATTGAACCGGACTGGAATTCTGTGTACTATGATACCTAACCGCTGGCTCGAAATATCTTGCGGGAAGCTAAACTCAAGAATAATGTCTGTAGTAGTGTATTGCCCGAAGACGTACTTACATGGCGTTCTTAATAAATTAAGATTCGCACAACTTTCGCAAGTTTTGAATTTGAATTTGTGAATTATGTACGAACTGAGCACTTACTGGCACACAATGGAAAGCACCTAGCAGCACGAGCGCCACCTACCATAAACACAAGAACTAAAATTGCAAATGGCGCCCACCTTTCACTAAATCGGACGCTCGTAAAATGCGTTCTCTGCCGTAGCCCAGTGCCTGTTTACATTTTAGTTTTGTGCAAATTTTAGCGAACTATGTGAACACTAACATTCTCTTTTACCACTCACCTGTGCCATGAACGAATAATGAAGAATTACAAAAGCGTCTCCGTGCAAGTGATCGACAGCGATATCGCATTGCTGCAGCCGAACGGAGTCTACGAGAGCAAGCAAATGGAAGCAAGGTCCAGGTTGAAATCGGTTTTGTTTATTTGCGGTGTGATGGCCCTCTTCGGCATCGTCGGATTCGGATACTTCTGTCCAGATAAGGTGAGCAAATGCCGTCACAACAATGCCCCAAGCTTATGTAATATGCTTCACAGGTCTGTGCACTGAGTAGTCGAGAGACCATGCAAGTGACAATATTGAATGATGGAATGGGGAAACCACTAGCATCCACTAACAACAAGGTTGGCCTAAGTTATGATGACATGTTCAATGATGAATATGTCTTTGACATGGACTCCCATGATGTGATGGTGTTCCTTCATATGCAGAAAACAGGTGCGAACTGATCTAATTTATTTATATGTTTATAGCATCCTATGTACAGTTATTAAGATACATTATTTTAGGTGGCACCTCATTTGGTAAGCATTTGGTGCACGACCTGGACCTGCAGAGACCTTGCTCATGTCCAGTGTCTAGGAAGCGCTGTTATTGTTTTCGGCCGCACTCAAATCAGAGCTGGCTCTTCAGCCGCTACACGACCGGCTGGAAGTGCGGCCTGCACGCCGACTGGACGGAGCTGACCAACTGCGTGGACGAGAAGCTCGACGAAATGGAGGGGCACGTCGCGAAGCGGCGTTACTTCTACGTGACGCTGCTCCGCGAGCCAGTCGCGCGTTACCTGTCCGAGTTTCGACACGTCCAGCGCGGCGCGACCTGGAAGGGCAGTCGGCACTACTGCAACAACCGTGCAGCTACCGACGACGAGCTGCCTCCGTGCTACGCGAGCGAAACGTGGGAGAACGTCCAGCTGGACGAGTTCATGGCGTGCGAGTCGAACCTGGCGATCAATCGGCAGACGCGGATGCTCGCCGACCTCGCGCTCGTCGGATGCTACGACGCGGGCTACATGCCGTCTGCAGAACGCAGCCGAGTGATGCTCGCGAGCGCCAAGAAGAACCTGCAGTCGATGGCGTTCTTCGGACTAACCGAGTACCAGCGCATCTCGCAGTACATCTTCGAGCAGACGTTCAATCTGCGCTTCGCGGTGCCGTTCGAGCAGAACAACGCGACCGTCTCTAGTCATACGATGCCGACGCTCACGCCGGAGCAGGCCGCGAAGGTCGCCCATCTCAACGATCTCGACATGGAGCTGTACGCGTTCGCCAAGAAGCTGCTCATGGAGCGCTTCAACAAGCTGAAGGCGCGCGACCCCAACTTCGAGGAGACGTTCAAGCATCTCGGCGAGATCCCGAATCGAACGGGCGCGACTGGATTCAATTGGGATAACCTCGAGGGCGGCGACGACTACACCTTCAATCCGGTGTGACGGTAATGTAGGCTAATTCCGTATTGTTTCCCGTTTTGCACTGACAAATCACCACATTATGTGTACGTCATACGCCTCACACACCATTATGACAGCTAGAGCCTTAAAACCACTTGCGAAGTGAAATGAGCACAAATAGCACACCCCCAGCAGTGGCTATTTGGCTACGCATCCATCCAATTTAGACTGGGTGATATATGAACCATTCACATATGTACTAATTGTCAGATCTCTTACTATTTTGTGATTTCTCATAAGGTGCAGGCTTTGAAATTCGTTTCATGTCCCCAAATACTAATTATGAACGTTTTAGGTTCCAGAAGATCTATATTTTAAACATCAATGTGTTTAGTTGGAAATATAGCATTTCCCGTTAGGAAATTCATCACAATAATGTGCAATAAGTTTTCCTACAAGTCATGGAAACAAGAAGGAAGAAGCAATTTCCTATAATAGCAAATAATTGAAATTCCAGGTAAATTGCAATGTGTGCATTATGAGAAATCATTTTAAGTGAGAGTCACTTAACAGATCTGACTGAGTACACTTATATTAAATGTACTCGTGTTCCCCTGGATAATTTAAGAATATGCATACAACGACGAGATTTTTATATTTAATTAGCGCCCATTTTCGGAAAACCTATTTCGTAGGTAATTTAGTTTGTAATAGTTTTATGTGTTAACCAAAGACTTGTTTAGGGTTAGTGAGAATGAGATTCGGTGCGGATTTTAGGATTTAGTTATATGCCAGTGTTTTTTAACAACTTTATGCTTTGCTCTCTAATAATTTTTTAAGCAACATCAACTGCTATACATTCACAGGTTTGAATTATCCATTATTCACAATTTGTAATGTGTAATAATGAAGAACTTAGCTTTCAAAATGTTCAATCATGTTTTGTTGTGAATTTTAAGAACGAATAATTTTCGTTAGGAAATTGGTAGTTACAAATAATCAAAACCCGGTGAAATCATTTTAGTAATTGTTGTAAACACTGGCAGAATAGGAATTTTTACTGAAAACAAATACCATGTGATTCCCCAAGCATTTTGAGCGGAACGTAAATTAGTTATTTACACTTTAGTTGAATTTTAAGCAAATTATAAAAGCCACAATACTGCACAAGGAATTACACGCAATAATATGAAAGGGATATGGGACACACTGAGCTACACGTTACGAAGTAATTCCATCTCGGCATTTACACACTCTAATTGTTCCGATTCTTATCACCAAATCATAACAGGGTTCGTACTTCTAATCTTTAATCGGTGCATTTCGTATTATACCTGATGAACGTTTGCAACGTACTGTTGAGTGTTTTAAGCGCGCGTTAATCTATGCAATATCTACCGGGCAACATGTAGCCAGAAAATGCTTTGTGTTGACTTGGATTTGCGCAAATTCATAGCAAAAAAATGTCGCGTTCACCATGACTACAATAACCAACTAAATGCAAAGAAATGACTCAAAGCGATACAGAAAAGTAACCGAGGTGTTATATTGTTGTACATTATTAATTATATTAATTAATACTGCCATATCAACTGATTGTATATACGTTCACGGTGATTCTATTGATATTATGCTCTTGCTTTTGGGTAAATGTTTCGATCAAGCAACAAGAATGCTCAGTTTTCCAACTATTCTTCCACTTTTTCTATTCGTTTCGTACTATTTATAACGATAAGTGAAGAGCGGTCTACGACTTTGTTATTAAGGTCTTGATTTTTTCTTCAGCGATTAAATGCGATTTGTTAGCAATGACTGAGTTTATCAATGTGTTATGTACGGGCGATCAAACAATAGTTGTCTAAAAGTATGGTAGTTCAATGTATCTCTCAAGTGATGAAATTGTAAAATATTCATATACGAATATATATTATATATATAGAATTATTTTAAGAAATAAATTGTTTACAAAAACTGCCTTGGATCTATTTACATTAAGCACAAGTTTATTACATTTGTGCAAATAAGTTGGGTAATTAATTAAATCTAAGATAAATTATTTTTTGCATTGTTTCTAAGGGAACATGAATATTTGCAAGTCAGGCAGTTAATCCAACAGGATGAAACGATTTTGAGGATGAATAAACATTTATTAATACAAGGAATTTGTTAAATTAAACAATACAAAAATATAGGGGAAGAATCTCATCTAAACTTAGTCATGCATCATCATGCTTCTCCAATTTCTGGAAAAATTAAAACTTTGGTTCCATGCCATTTCATACAGATCCACATGAAAATGATTTGAAAATAGATAAATACAAAAATATAGATCTTAATTGCAAATATTTCATAAATAGCCTTATTTTATGTACATAGAATTCAATTGTTTGTGACGTATCTACGCCCGCTGCTATTTTGTTTTATAAAAGTGTTTTGAAATGGCGGATTCGTTACGTTTGCAAAATCACACAAAAAATACAGTCTATTTGGTGTAAATAATAAATTACTGGGTGTTACGTCGTAGATTACGTCCTTCTGCAGGTAAATATTCGTTGAGAATATAAATAATCATCAATTAATGTATGCGCAAACATTTTTCAAAATCAACCGGCATCATAACCTATAAAATTTTGTCCAAGAAAAATTTGTCAAACTTAATTTTATGCGCCTATTACTATCTTTGTTCTTATCATCTAGGTTTAAGTAGATTAGTAATGAATAAGAGCACAATATTAGATAATGCATTAAGAATAAGTTGTGTTCATTTCTCAGATGTGTATAGTGATCCCTTGAGATGACTTGCTGTTTGTGAAAGAGAGATTGCGAAGAGTGAGAACTGTGTGTGTGATGTTTGTTGAAATTTGAAGAAGGGCTTAAAGCAATGATTGTTCCAGCATGATTTTGTCGAATCCGGATGGCGGCGGGTAATTGAAGTTGTCCAGAATGATATCCAATATGGCACCATCATCAACTGCAGGGGCAAGAGCGAAACACAAATTTAATGTAAGTACTCATTAATATCATCAAATCTTACCATATAATGCTGGGTAGACTGTTCCTTTGATATTTGTAACTGGGCATTCCAATTCAGAGCCATTCAAGTAGAATTTCAACTGAATATGGTCATAAGATATGCCTATAATGTCCCCTTCCTGTGCAGCCAGTGGTATTGTATTTGATCCATTTGAAATGATGTTTGTGGGTGTACCTATCTTACAAATATCCTGCTTACTGTGTCTAATTATGTTATCACTACAAAGTGCCCATGAATACTCATCCATTCCACCTGAAATTGCAACTTGTAACTATGAATTTACTTGTATGATTTTCAACTGGATCACCTTGTGTTAAACTGAGATCAGTCTGTCTTGTGGCTAAACCAATCGACCAAGAGCCACCCTGTTGTATTTTCACTTCAAAGTATGCTTTGGACTGCACCAATGGAGCATTGCCTAGAGCAGCACCAGCTCCACAGAGTCTTTGGCCAGATTTCACTATGACCACTTCGTAGCCTGGAAATTATGTGGCATTTTTTAAGAGGGGAAATTAACTTTTTGGGGACACATACCCATGAATGCTGTGTCCAGTTGTATAGGGTTTTCCTTGGGTACATTTTGCCCCTTTGACGCGAATCTATAGCCGTTTAAGCCCTCGGAACAATTGCGAAAACAACAAAATATTGAAACAGATGTCATTTTCACTTTAAATTATAACCTATAAGTAGAGTAGAATTTTTCTTGTCGATTTTCTGCGAGTTGTATGTTACCCGTTAGTGCATGAAGTTGTATGCTGTGTTGCCTATCATAAATCCTGTTTGCCAAAATTTTCAAATCAAAATGGCGGAATTTTATCTGTAACTGTCAGACGAAGTGAATTAATTTCTGAGCATCTTCGCAGTGAGAGTGTTTTATGGTTCTTTGACCCAGTAAAATTTCGAAGGTAATTAAAATTCTATTTCGCCTTTACGGAGTTATTTCGCATTCACCCGTTTACAACGAAATAATTATCTAATAAATTTATTCAAAAAAATTTGCAAATCAATTCAACAATAGATATGTAAAAATCAGTTCTATAATCTTATTGCACAGGACAAGTTAGATCATTAGTAATATCCCTTTCCTGCCAATTCAGGATATTGTTAACAACCGCTCGAGCCAAATACGCCATGGATTGTGTATAATTTATATCAAATAGATGCGATATTTTGACCTCGGGTATCTTGAAATCCTAAAATTACATAAAATTATTATCGGCAAATCATCAGTCGATTGCACTCACATTGCAATACATTGTTGCTGCATCCTTGATCAATTGTTCAACATCCAGGGGTTGTGTGAACGACAATTCGGGATTCCTTCCCAAAATCATCGAAACAATTGATAAAAGTTCAACTACCAATTGTCGATATGCAGGCTTCTGAATATGATTTAGCATCTAGAACAATCGAATAACTGTAGGCACCCCTTATACATCCCTTGTACATACTTCTTCGACGAGCAGAGCGAACGTAATTTCAGACTTCGTCATGTTCGAAAGCGTGGGTTGTTGCGGTATCACATTCCCCATCACGCGGATTCCATGCGGCGTTCTCGTTATAACATCCCAAACGTCGTGGTAGAAATGTTTCGGCACTCGGCATAAACATCCCTCCAATTGTCTGCGTTGCAGCGGCGTTAATCTGAAAGCCGCATCATTTTAATGGCGTCTATCTTGTCTTCAAGTACATACTTTTCTTTGCTGGCCCATTCGTTGATCGACAGGACCTTGAATAACAGTTTGCGAAGTTCGTATGGGGAGTGCTCCTCCAATTTCTTATCCGTTTCGGAAAATTGCAAGTAGAGTTTGATTGCTTCCAGGACCCATCCGATGCGGATTTTGAGTATGCCGCGGAACAGCTCCGCGTCGGTGGAGATGAGCCGTCCGCAGTAGAGGATGACTTCCTGCTGGAGCACCGCCTGGATGACATCGTGGGGCTGGACGGTTGAGTACATCACGGAGTCGATTTCGGAGGGCGTCATTGGTTTGTCGAACACCGTCTCGGTTTGTCCCACAACGCCAACTGTTAGCTACAAATTAGCATCCATTAGGTAAGTGAAACTATTGTTTTATGCGCTTGATTAATTACTTGCTTGCCGTGGACGAGCACCGCAGTAATGAACGGGCTGATCGAGTCCACATTATGATGTAGCAAACTGCTCGTGTATCGCACTGCTGCCCAATGTCTCAAACACCCAGCCTTATGGTAAATTTCCTGCAGGTATTCCTCAACTGTTGTATCCATAATTTTGTAATGTCTGCCTTCATTCACGGCGAGAAAACCGTATAGTTGTCCTTTAACGTACAAATTCGAAGTTTTTCGTATCTCAGCGATGATATCGCAGGTCGGTTTATACGCAAAATGCTGCAAATTACATTCTATTAATTCCTGCAATTCATCTTTGTAAAAAATAACGTACCGAGTAGTTTATCAGCTCTTCCTTGAAGTTATCAACGTAGTTCACATCCGTTAAGCTTTGATATCCGATATAATCATGTTCAAGCTGCTGAAATTGATGAACACTCTCCTGAGAGAAATCTACATCGAGAATATTCGCAAAGTCCAAATGCTCAACGCACGAACTCGCTATCAAATTCTGCAAGCGTCCTATGCGTACTTTGATACCTTCGCAGTAGCCTTTCTTTAACATGGCGAGTAAATCCAACATTTTCTTAAATTGCGGGTCACGCATGTGTTCTTCTTTGATAAGGAGGCAAACAGTGGGTCGACCGGAAAGTCGCCAGTAGCGGCCGACAAATTGCAACTCGGTTTTTACATCATCTATGAGCAATTCCATGTCGCGATACAGATAGAAATCTGATACTTCGTAAATTAGCGGATAGCACAGAACCGTAGCGCCGCAAATTCTGTAAATCTGTAAGCAGAAATAAAAGAATGGAATTGTAGAAAAGAATTGACCCCATTGAAAGTACATGTTGCAAAAAAATTGTACCTTGCTAGTGCCCAAACTGCCGATTGGTCGCACCGGGCGACCCTGCAGGTTCAATTTTGCATTGACTCCAAGATGCTCGTAGATTTTCACTAGCTGCATCGAGGACCAAACTTGAACAGGCTCCACTTCATGTGGAGTTTGCGTTTGAATTCCGTAAGTGGCCATCATTGCTTGTAGACGCATAGATTCAGCAATTAGGACGATTTGCACAACTAGATCGCTTGCAGTGCCCTTGAATTACATAACAAATAGCATTTTTTAATTCAGAATTAAATTAGTAGGCTTACTTGAAATGCGGAATACCTCCCGGTTTTTCTGGGTCGATTATAGCTTGGTAAATAGCGCCTAATTGGGTCTAACTCGTTAATGTGCAGTAGACCTTCTGTGAGAAGTTGGGCCAAAATGAATATTGCCTGGTTCCAGAGAAATAGGCCGGGTTCAGCGCATGGTCGACGATTTGTAGTCCCAGGTTGCTCTTTCTCCTTCGGGATATTCTCCTCGGCCACGTAGAAACACCTCGCAATGTACGGATCCCCATTTTGATCCTTAAATATCAACGGTTTCAACAACTCCTGGTATTCAATAATTTGCTCGGGCAGCGACCGAAAGACACCATCAATAATCATAAAAATGTAGAAAATGGGCCATTCACATTCAATATTTTCGAATTTCTTGATCTCTCCAGAATTGTAATACCTAAAAATTCAAATCCCCATTACTTCACAATTGATTCATTGATAATATTCACTAATTAATTTACCTTTTCGATGGGTCTTCAATGACCGTTTTGTAACCATCTCGACTGTATCGTTTGAATCCATAACGTCCTCGTAATTTCGAAATTACATTGTGTTTGGATGAGGTGTAAAGTAGTTCTTCATGCGTGGCAAACGCAGGAAAAGATATTGTTGTTAACAAGGCAGCATCCACATCCTATTCAACAAAATATTAACACAATTGTTTCTCAATGTGTGGCTGTATTTTACCTTTGATGATGATTCCCTTGGAAGCATGGTTTCGAAAATACTCCTGTTTCGATTGTGTGCATCAATGTCCACATAGATTACACTCCAAGAAGCGCCCTTATCGCCAAATAGATTGCAGCAGTTGATTGCCTCCAATGCTGCTTTCGCCATACCAATCGAACTTGCGTGCACTTCCGGTGTGCCATCATTGTACTTGCTTCCGCGTTCCCAAATTCCGTAGTCTGGCGTGCGGTACGCCCTTTCCACATAATAGACCAGGTTTTGAATGAAGGCAACTTCATCCTATAATGGAAATTGAAAACATGCAATGCATTAATGAAACTGAAGAATATATTATATCTACCTGTGTGTAAATAATTTGCAAGCCTGATGTGATCATTTGCACCAAATAAAGTAGATACAATGAGACTACATCAATTTGCAAATGGTTGTAAGCATCATCGCCAAGCACAGCTTCACTAGTTGCCATGTGGAACTTAACATGCAAGGCATGCTGACTGCATTGATTCTTCTTGAACAGTTCAATCCTGTGAGCTTGCTTGATCCAACAGCCAAGGATGCCTCTCATGCACTTGACTGTGCACTGCCCCAATTCATATGATTTGCCTCTGTCATCATCAATTCTCCTAAAGCATAATATATAAAGGAATCACATTTAATGATGGTGATAATAGCAAGAGTAAATGTGCAACTATTACCTATAAGATTGGTAGAGACCCCATACAGCAGCTGCACAATAAATGCTATCTCTAACACATCCAACAGCCAAGCTTGATGACATGTTTGGAAAGAGTCCATTGATGGGGCTTTGAAATCGGAGCAACTGCCTTTTAACTGCACCATTATTTCAGTAGTTTTCATAACAAATTGTTTATTATAGTTACCCATGCCATAGTAATAGTCAAGTTGCCTTACTGTGTCCTCATAGTTACTTATTTTGAAAAATTGCTCAATGCAGTCTTCATTTGTACTGCTTTGTCTATAAAAAAGCAATTACTTTTGTTATAGTTAGCGAAATTAGTCTTTTCAAAGTCGATAACACCTACCTTCGTTGGTTCATTTTTCGGTAAAGAAGTCGCACAATTCAATTGCATGGATATTTTAGATGGACAAGATGATTGCCTGCCCGAGTATAAGTAATATTTTATTTTCAAAACACAAGCAAGGGCAATCAATGTCATAGAGGTGATTGTAGGTTAAATAGTGCAATTTCTAAAGTACATGCATAATTGCTTTTAAGTTTTTTTAATGCTATCTTATAAAATACAGCACTTGTTCAGCATTAGTTATAATGTATTTATTACAGGTTGGAAGAACTAGAGCAGCTATGGCCATATGGGAAACTTCATCAAGTGATGTGAGCTGCTGGTGCAGTCTCTTATGGTAATGTAGAAACAACTTAATTAAATAATTGTAATAGATAAAGATGTGTTTATTTTCTAGTTTAGAGTTTCTAAATGCTGCTGGTATCTGCACTACAAGTTGATACAACAGGAACAACTGCAGGCATTTGGGAAGTATTATTATGTGCACCAGGAGCACTTTCTGGAGGTATAAACAATTTAATTGTATAATGCCCGGTTTCACAAACGTTACTTAATTCATTGATTAATAAATAGTACTTAAATTTGGATATATAAGTTAAGGAATTGGATTTAATCAATGTTTGTGAAACACAATTGTGACATTTAATCATGATTAAGTATTTTAATAATTATTAAACATTTAAGGAACATTTGTGAAAGCGGGTATAAATGTAATAAATAAACCAATGTTTATTTATTCTTGTTTTAGAATTTGCAAGGGCTGTAAATATCTGCGAAGCTTAATCAAATGGTTTGAGCTGCATCAGTGATTCTTGAGTACCACTTGGAATAATTGGAGTAGCGGTATGGACCTATTGGATTGTTCTGATACCTACGAAGGTCAGTTTCGTTTTTCTAATTTTGTATTTTTCCAAAAAAGTTGTTGATTTGTGAAAATTTAGAGAATAGCAGCGTAAATTTAATTGTAAGGAAATCTGCTTTATCGGCCTCACAGTTTTGTATTACAGCTTCTGCTATTCTCCGACAGATGTCCTTTGGTTCTTTTTTCATCACTCGCTCGTGGTGGCGCTGTAGTCAGCTGTCATAATTTGGACGCCATTTGTAATTAGAATTGAGAGTTAATCATTTATTTTACTATGTTGTTTCATATTGCTTTGCTGCTATTCGTCAAGTTATTATTTCAGTCTCCACCGAGATTTGAAGAAGACCGATCAAAACGAGATTGATGCTGGGATTTGTACAATTTCAATTATTGTATTGGACTGCAAATGTCTGATAAATGTAAGTGCATTAACTGATTAACTAGCATCATTACTCCTAATTAATGTAAATATTTGTGTGCCACTCAGATGACTAGTACTTGAGAGATTGGATGAAATGGACTCTGATAAACCTGATCCAGAAATACTGAAGAAGCTATGAGGAAAAGTAATTTAATTTGAGAGTTCAGGGTTATCGCCTTGTCAATTAAGTGATGTAAGTTAATTCATATAATTGAGTGCAGAACATATTGTACAGTTCTTGAGCTGCAATTGGTGACTCAGTCAACCAGAACTACAGCCCATCAAACAGAAGTATCATCAGTCAAGCAGTAACTTGAATGCTTGCATCAAGGCTTCAAGTTATCAGGTTTGTGTTATTTTCTTAATAAATTACACATTCAATCAAAAAGAGGGGCTGTGACATAATGGGCTTAACATAATTTAATAATTTGTTCTTTAACATCTAATGCTGAGCATAGAGTTAATACTATTTCTCTTACCTACTTATTCAGGTATTTTGTAAATAATTTATTCTTCTGTATTCAATAGATGAACACATGTGTTAATATTTTTATTTTGCAGATTCTGGTAGTGTGGCTGGTCTCACCATTACACATTATGGAGGTATGTAAGGCAGTGAGGCAGAGGCAGTGTTGGACATTTTGTTGCAACTATTAAGGTATTTTGTAAATAATTTATTCTTGTGTATTCAATATGTGAACACATGGGTTATTATTTTTAATATTGTGGGTTCTGCGAGTACGGCTGGTGTCGCCATTACATGCTGGAGTTACTTTGGGCAGCGTTGGACATTTTGCTGCAACTATTAAGATATTTTGTAAATAATTTATTCTTGTGTATTCAATATGTGAACACATGGGTTATTATTTTTAATTTTGCAGGTTCTGCGAGTACGGCTGGTGTCGCCATTACATAGTGGAGGTACTTT
>JARJDZ010004474.1:0-18189 GCA_030264555.1 Aleochara sp. GC000083 | reverse complement strand
TTCTAGAGATATGAAAAATTTTGAAAACTCGAGTGATTTTAAGAATTTCGTATCGTTTTTATCGCTACAAACTTTTTTTTCGATTTTTTTCTTCGAACGCGATTTCTGCTCTCCCCATGACCAAAAGGGCATGAACCCATACATTTTTGGAAAGTGCTCAGCAACACCTACAATTTGGTTCCAAATTTAATTTAATTGCTCCAATCGTTTAAAAGTTATACGCAGTTAAACGAACGAAAAAAAGCGAAAATTTTGCATTCTTACGTAATCCATTTTTAAGTTCGACTATTTCAGAATCAAATCTTTCCATCTAAATCTCGTAAATGACAATTGTTTTAGGAAAGAACATAGTAACAATTTAGCTTTTTACAAAGGCGATTTATTTGTACCATAGCTACACTCTTATTTGATAATTTGGTTGCCTATCATATCATCCATCACTACCAAAAATTTATTAATTTTCAATCGATTGGAATGCAAGTTATCTTTTAATGATCAAGATTACCGAAAAATTTCCTGACAACGACAAAAATATTATGATAGTTATGAACAAAATCCAATAAAATCATTTCGAACTTATCGTATCTCTTGAAGCTAAATTGGGCTGATAATACAATACGATTATTGATAAGATAGCAGCATCCATGATTACCACCTATTATCTATACTGTAGCTAACAATTAGTCGCACCTGTCTAGTCAATTAGAGAACAATTGCCAATACTTTGAGCTAAATTCAATCTTTTTGTTCTACTTTCCTTCTTATTTTATTTTATTTTATTTTATATTTTTATTAACGTAAATGGAAAATGTTTAATCCAACAAACAACGACTCCTTTGTGGAGCACACCACAGGTAAGCTACAATATTTCGACCAAATTACAAAACGTTGAGTAATAATCTTAGAATTTATAGAATTGCAAACAACAACTCCTGTGTTCAATGAACCACGGGGTGACGTCGTAAGCAACCAACCACACAGCATCCGCATCCGTTCCAATGATGAAGACGGGGACTCTGAAGACCGCGGTAAACATTTTTTACAAAATGCAATTTCGCCATATTGAAAAAGAAAATATGTATTTCAGAATTTGGATCCAGACGTCAAATCCCGATATCAACCATTGGTTGGCAAAGCACAAACAGCAGCCAGGTGATCGCCCATCATGGTGTTGACTTCTTGCGTGGCATCGATCAAGTTTACATCCAACAAACCGTCGAACTCAGTGATAGTAAGTTCCAAATATCCTGATATCAAAAACCATTTTATATCTTTATTTTAATACATTCACAGTGCTCTCAAGCGTCCGCTCAGAAAATCGTTACAAAGTGATTATCCCACATGGAGAAACACTTTTCTACGCAATGGAACAATCCTCAGAATCTTCGCGAATATTCTGCGGATCGAATCGCGGCTTCGTCATGCATTTATTCGATCATTCGCAACAGGAAGCTTTCACGTTTCGTCGGACGTACACGATCGGATGTTGTTCAATGTGGTGCAAGCTTCAGGTAATTACTACAACAATAATTAAAGTACCCCTTGAAACTAGACCATCAAACATACAACTCCCCCATATGTTAGGCAACCATATATACTGTATTGATCTTTTTTAGAATTTGGAAATTTGGATGCCTAATGATCACTATGTAGGTCGCGTCAAACAGGAATTCACAATGTCGATACCCACATTTTTGTTATTTAACAATCATAATTCTGCAATCTATCGTATCGAAGGACCCAGCTCATTTGTGGGCCCAATTAAAGAAGCCCATTTTGGGGTTAGTATTTAAAATTTTTGCCATATAGTATTACTAATTCCTGGATTATTTACAGATTTATTCAAATGATGGATTAACTCAGTTGGGCAGCATAAACCATCAATGGGATCAAATCAGGAATGATTATAATATTGCGGTCACGTTTCCAGGACGACGAGAGGATCCCAAACATAAAGCTTTGGTTATGGGAGCTGCATTCTTATTGGTAAAAACAATCCAGACAAAAAACAATTTTATTTACAAATTCATTTTTTCATTTTTAGGAATATATGTATTTTATGCACTCAAAAAAGGCTGGAAGTTGTTGTTGGTGTTGAAAATATATTTTTACATATCAATTATCAATTTTAGGTTATAAATACTATTTATCGTTACTTTATCGTTGTGAAAATTTAAATTTAAAACGATAAATTACAATTTTAAGTATTATGCAATATAAATGTCTGGTAGTCAGCCATAATTAACTCAGGCATCCTGGAAGCATCCTCAAGGGGATGAATGGAAGGAAAAAGAGCGCGAAAGTTGGAAACTCTGAAGCTGGGAAAAGGTCAACTGTTGTGAGTTGTGTTAACAACGACGACAAGTGAAGAATGCTAAATGCTTTTTGGCACGTTGAGTTGAATGCAAAACTGGCGCGATTAATATGCGCCGTCATGTTTACAATGGAATATTTTCCACTTGCCGCCTCCATCTTTCATCCACCGTTGGAGGTGTTGTCCTGTTTTGTCGGACAGGTGCGCCATTCATTTGTCGGGACGTCCGCGTTAATAAATAAAAGCTAACCCCGGCTTTTTTATCCCCGAAGCACGTCCACAACCCATGAATTATTAAGTAATCGCTGAAAGGTCGGCGCTGATTTCGGGCGGCGGCAGCAACAGATTTTTTTATGGTAGAAACCCATTTTTTATGGTCACCGGATTGGATTCGAATGAGAAAATGGAGACAATGGTGTCAATTGAAGAGACAATTACTTTGTTAAATGGGTTGCCTATCTAGAAATTTCCATATGAAATTTAATCACTGTTTGTTGTTATGGCAACTGAAAGGGATCATTTCCTGCAGGATATTGAATATGATCATCGACAACAAGTATCATACGTATATAAAATGATATCATGCGATATGTTTGTGTTTACTGGGAAAACATGTTTGCAATTTTAAAGGAATGGAATTTCGCAGAAATACAGAAAGTATTTCTTTGTTGACAGCAAATATTAAATATCAGAAATATTTCATCATGGAAAATCATAAAATTTATAATTAATGATTTATTATTAATATCAAGAGTCACGCAAGGATAATAACTTAATAAGAAGAAAAAAGACGCTAAAAAGATGATTAACCATCTGAATTTTCCAGGACAATGGGAGTTTCGTGGGCGTAATTGAATACATGTGCTATATGATATTTGGGGTTTTCACACGTACATTTCCCACCCCCAGGTCGTGAAAAATGCGCCAGGCAGATAAAATTGCGTGGGTGCAGAAGCAGACAAAAAAAGAACCGAAAACTGGACGCGGAAACTATTGGTAAGCCCCATCCATTAGACAGGTTACTATACAATAATTGTACAAATGTGTTTTCTTGGTTGCATATCTCGACGAAATGGGGACAATTGAGACAAAGGACAATTTGCATTCACATCTGCATTTGCATCCTGAATGAATGCACCACCTCCCGCTGATAATTCATCCCAACGCGTGGGTGGATGGGTGGTCATGGTGGCGGCGAGGTGTGGTGCGGTGTACACGAGATCGTCGTCGTCAGCGGGGGTGGTGTAATATTGATTCGAATCAACAGCTGGTGGGTGGATGCGCATGGAGCGCACCAAGGGCGTACCGGTCGACGCAGCCACCTCCACCACCACCACCACCAGGTCCCGTGCCACCGTCACCGCCACCACCACCACTAGTGAGTGCGCGTCCTCGTCCTCGTTGTCCGCACTTCGCTCTCCAACTGCGTGCACCGCCGCCGCCGCTGCCGCCGCCGCCGCCGTTCGCTGTGTGTCGGCTGCTCGCCCGGAGCGCATCCGCTCGTCCGCCGCCGTCAGAAGAGTTGCACCGCCCGACCAGCGATGGTACGCGTGCCGATGGCGCCGCACCCGCTCCTGCTGGCCGCGCTGGTGGTGGTCGTGTGCGCGGCCATTCCGCACGCCGTCTCCGCCATCGACCTCAGCCGTTTGTACGGCCATCTCAGCCAGAAGCGGTCAGGTAGGACACTTTATTTATCATTTCTAACCCCCAAATTATATATCATAAGATAGGCAACTCATTACGCATCCCGCGGATCCCGTGTTGCCGCCGCCGCCTTAAGGGGCAACTTGTTGTTATCACCCTGTTCAACAGTTAGTTGGCGCGCGATGATGGTCGCAGTGTCGCAGTGCCCCCGTCATGGGTGGGATCGATAGCGAGTGGGGGCGGGAAATGTGGTGGTTTTTCCACCATCGTCGTTGTTTTTCCAACAAATAATTTCGTTTCTTCATTTGTCAGCAAGTTCATTAACATTGGCTACGTTTTTATTAATTAATCTTCAATGGGGGGGGGGGGGGGAGCGGTTGTCGGCCCCCAATTGGATCCGAGCGCTCCTTTTTTCGCGCGGGCTTTATGGTTAAACAATTCATTTCCGTCCGGAATGAGTAATAAAACAAGCCCGTGAACATGTAACAACACCTCATGGTCTCGTGTGCAGGGGGCGGTTGTATTTTCGTTTTTGAATTAATTATCACGCATTAATGTTGCACAAAACGGCGCAGCAGGCGCGTTTAAATGCCTCCAGGCACGCAACCATTCGTACACGATGTTTGCACATTCAATTTCATTATTTGTTTGTGAGGAAAATTGCAGTTTTGTTATTTTTTCATTTATGACATTTTTCATTATTGAATTCAACCATATTTTTTAGGTTATATATTCAATTGTTTTTTGGCTATGTCAGTAGAAAATTTGTCTGCCATTTTGTTTAGGACAATTTGACATTAACTATCAAAAATACTAGTTTTCTGGTTATAATATCAGTTTTAATAAGATTTTTGATATATTTTTTACAACTCACTATAAATTCACACCATAAAGTCACTGGTTATTTTGTCTATTACTGCAATATATCATGGTAGCCATTTTGTTTATATCCCTAACATGTAATCTGACAACATATTTCACCAGTTATAAAAATAACACCTTGTATATTATGCTTCAGTAGAAATTTAGTTATTTTTATTTTGTCACTAAAATTTCGGTTGGTAATTTTGTTTTCTCAATGTTGTCCCCCATATTTTGACATCTTTTAAATAATTGACATCTGTCAAAATAATTGACATCATTAATTCTTTTCGTTCATTCTTAGAAAATTCGCTAAAATTTTCTGGTTTGAGGCAACAAACCGAGCCATAAATTCAAATTTCGCAACCAGAATCTGCATGAGATTTGCAAACGCAACATATTTTACATTTTCCCCGACCGTTTCGCTTGCGGGGTGCAACATTTTCGTGCAATATCCTGTCGGTGGTTTGGGGGCAGGAAGGATTTGCCGGCTCGTATATCATACCACCACCCCCCACTCTTCTGCTCCCTGTCTTCCAGTACATTGTTCTGGGGCTCGTAACCTTTCGCCTCGTAATCCCTTTATATGTTTAACATTTTGCCACCCTCGGGTCGCACATTTCGCACACCTTCCCTGAAATATGTATCTCTTCGGACGACCAGCAATTTCGGTCCTGTTCCATTGTCCATTGTAATTCATGTCGTGTATAACTGGAAGCCTGCTTTCATAATGGCAACAATTGAGACGGGGAAGAAATTGCGTCATAATTGGAAGTTTCAGAGCAAAAATTCGCGTCGCGAATTAATTAAAACTTCTCGCTGTTCGCGCAATAATTAAATATGTATTCAATGATA
Source organism: Aleochara sp. GC000083 (assembly GCA_030264555.1). Taxonomy (NCBI): domain Eukaryota; kingdom Metazoa; phylum Arthropoda; class Insecta; order Coleoptera; family Staphylinidae; genus Aleochara; species Aleochara sp. GC000083. The sequence continues at coordinate 12,515 of JARJDZ010004474.1, read as the reverse complement.
ACGACGAAGGAGCTTTTCTTGATTTTTCTTGCGTTTCTTGTTTGTTCTTACGCCTGGGTGGTTATTACAACGAGTGGTGGATTGAAACCAACCACTGAAAGCTGGGAAATGGGAAATTAACCAAGTCAGTTAAGAAAACAAAGAATAAAACATTTATGAGAAAGTGTAGGCAACCGAATGTACATTGAACATTGGGTTGCATATTTTTATGAAACATAAAATCTTTTTTCAAACTTTAAATTACATGAAATCCATTGAAAAACTTCTTAAATACAATGTAATCAAATTTTCCGGAAAGGATTACCTCAAAATTGGATTCCAGACAAGAAATTAAAACTTTTTTACTTTGAAACTTGAAATTGGATTTCATCTAACACCATCGCTGAAATAATAATGCAAAGCAAATATTTTGAGTGCAAACTGTCAAAATCCTAACCTCAATACACTTACATTCTTCTTGCGCATTTGTTTGACATCTAAGCTCGTCAGAGCTTTTCGCATGTCACTTGACTGCTAATGTATAATGCGATGGCATCGGATAAAAGCCCGCCAACGCCGCCATAAAGTTGTGATGAATGCGTGCGCGTGCGGTGTGTGCACTAAAAGCCCTTTGAGCCATCGCGTAGATCTTTGATGTGCAGAACCATGAGTGGGTACTTGAAATGTTTGGTATTCTGTGAGAGACACTTCGCTTGGGGTTAGTTATTGCGCAAGTTCTCCATGAAGAGCCCTCATTACGACAGAGGGCGCCATTTTGATTGCCCTTTCGGAACCCATCCAGCCCACGTACTTGCATTCATTGTCCGCGTCCATTAAAGCCCGCGCAAGGTTAATGTCGAATCTATCAGGCGTTGGAAGGAGGGTTGCAGAAATGGCGCAGTAAAGTTTCATCGTGTAGGCCACCCGCGATGCATGCTGGGGGCAAATTGCCGTCGTCAGACTGCAACCGCGCGAAACTAATTGCAATTAATGCAGTTGGCGCTGAATTGAGCTCGATGCAATTAAAACTTGAAGCGTGGGATGCAGAAATTAAACGCCATTTTCCTTTTGCACAATTGCAACAATTGTAACCTACAAAAAGGCAAACAAAAAAATCAGTAATTTAATTGTAGGCAACCCAGTATATAGCAAACATGTGTAGGCAACTTAAATTACACCATCTGACGTGGCTAAACGTCGAATTAAATGGAAATAAATTCGAATCCAAATTGAATTTACAGTCGAGAGTGGACTTTATATACAAAGATAGATACAGGGTAGTGAATAGTGAATTAATTCAACTTTACGACTCGCTGTCGACTAATTAAGTTTAGTTTAGTTAGTTGAATCCGTGCGGGGATGCATGCTTGGTTGCAAACACGTACACCATCAACGTTGAAGCAGATTATTTGCACATCAAATTATTTGTTATCATCATCACGTTTGGGTGGAGATAAATGTGAGAGCCATCAAAGTTTACCCTTGTCGGGTTGATTAATTCGCAACTTTGGTGATTCTGATTAAACATCCGGAAATAATGACCATGCGGAAAGTTTAATGGAACCGTTCCATTTCATCGTAATTAATTCTACCTTATTTGCCTCAATTATTAATTGTATCGTTCCATTTTCTCTATTGTAGTAGTTTGAGACATGCTGGGTTGCCTATAGTTTCTGCGGTTCAAACTAATTAACAATTTAATTGCATTTCAATTACAGATGTGGTTTTTGATTTTCACTTTTGATCATTAATGTTTTGCCTACAGTTGATACATAATTAATCCAATTGTTATTTTTCGTGTAATATCGTTGAATTATTTTGTTTTTCCGTCCTATAAAACCTCTAAATTACCGAGTTATATCGTTATGTTTTTGTTTTGCTTGTAATTACGTTGTTTCCTTATAAAATATTGTACAATTTCATTTCAATGCGATGCGTGACGCACCAAATCCCACACAGTATTTCAATTTACATATCAAAATTAATATTAATGTGGAGAAATATAATTATAATTAGATGATAATAAGTAGGTGGGTAAATGTGAAAAATTGTTCATTAATTGGCGTTTAGACTGGCAATTTTCTGCATGTCGAAAATGCTACTGGTCATACACATTAAGAACAATTTAGAGCAGAAAGTTTTAATATTGATCAATCAATCAACCTTCAATTGCAGCCCACATTGAAGTAGTTCAATTGCATTTTCACATTACATTTTGTGACATGGTAATTTCCAATCTGTGTGGACGTCATTGTAGGCATTACTTTTTTGTTCACAACAATTTCTAGCATCGTACTAAGGCTTTTTGTGAAAGTTAGTCAAAATAACTATAATTTAAACAAACTAGACTGGTAATACGGTACTGAACACAAAGTTTTTGTTTAACATTTAATTTTATGCTAATGCGCCATTTGAGATCGTATCATTTTGATTAATAAGTTGTCGAAGCTGCAAAAAGTGCATTAGAAAGACAACATGTTTGTTTACAACGTGTCACCGGATATTGATGGCGCTGTCGGCGTTTTTCCTACGACTAATCCAATTGAAAATTGTTTTCCTCTCAAACTGATAACATATCAAATATCCCTAAGTTTTTCCGATATGATTTTAAGAACAGAATTAATACAATTTCCAATTCAATGATTTGCGTCATGAAATTACATTGCAGATATCGATAACAATCAAAGATAATTGCGCGCCATTGTGATCCTCAATTCAGATATCCAATTCCTAGGGTTTTGTTCTCGATTACAACCGCAGGCTGGGTTTCAAGTACGAATATAGAAGCAATTTGAAATATAAACGTGGCGCACTCATGCAGTGAAAATGGTGGAAAATCAATATGACACCATTGAATTATTAATTAGTACGTCGAATATGTGTTCATCGAGATCGCATTTCCCCCTCCCTCCACGCGGCTATTATTAAAGCAAGAATAATATTATCGTTTGAATGTCAAATGGCGATCATGTTTTTGTTGGAAATTTCCTCGACCGATGACATTTTAACATGTGACGTGCCTTGTACAAATTTCATTTCGTACTTCGTGTTCTGCTCGAATAGTTCAAGTCTGATCCGGACAGATATGTAATTGTAAATATCCTGGAGAGGCCCTCGATGGCAACGCAATAAAGTTGTCTGTTGCTGCCGGCGACGACCTCGGTGATTTCGTTAGGTTTGCTGCTCCCGGCTGAGCTCCAGCTTCATTCCACCTGCGGTTAACGAAATGAAGCAATTCGCTTTTATCCTGGACGCATCCCGGAGTTGTTGCCCGTCTCGAGGGGCTGCGACGAGGACTTCCAACTTCAGGTCGTACATGGTGTCTTCAATCTAAAACAAGGTCTTCGTTAGGATACCCATGAAATGAATCCTTATGCAAATTGTTTTCACGGGATTGCGTCACATTTTGTTGCACAGGATACACTAACAAGATACAGGAAAAACATCACTAATTCCCGGAAGCTATTTTTGCACACGAGTCAGTTTAAGGTTATCTGAAAGAAAAACAGCTGCATTGAGCTGCAGTATGTTGGTGGGGAGTTTTTCCTTAAGGGTTGTATTCATGCGAGACAAGTTGCATACATTAAACTCTATAGACGTAATAAATGTATAGAATTCTGGGGTTTTCAAAAGTTTCAAAGTGTTGAATAGCATTAAAACACTTAGTAGATCTTATGTTATCCTGGAAAGTTGGTGCAAATCCTTGGGGATCCTTTTCGCAGAAGCGTCGTGCAGCTGGTATATAAATAGAAGCTCATTGCAGGATGTTATCTAATTTTCACGACACCATAAGCCGTTTACGCCATCTTGCATTTCACTCTTCTGGAAAGCCATCTGCCATATGCTCCCCGCCTCGATTCCTTCTACTTCCATGGAAGAAGTAATTACGTGGAATTAGATTATTTTTATTATTTCCTGACGTTTCGACTTTCATTTGTAGTGCGGAAATTGTTTATTTGTTCCCGGGCAGTCCATCAGTGCCTACTTCGCCATTCTCTTTTGTTTTATGTCGACTTCACGCTCGTAAATGTGTATTTACGCTTTTATTTTTATTTGCTCCCGTTTTATTTTTTTTTGTGGATACTTTTGGGACTTGACACAGCGGCGCTGATGCACTGCCATTTCGGTGTGCTATCCTCACATCAGTCGCACAGCTGTTCCTCGCATCCATTTTGATTCCGGAGTCCCTCAGGAATCGTGAACGTCAGGTGCACAGGATCTCGGAGATATGGGAACGGGGTGGAAAACAAACAAACGTGGAGGAATATACTCCAGGAGGTGAATCAATTGATTCGCTGTGCGGAAATGTGTCAACCTATTGATTTTCGACGTGTGAGTGACATCCGTAAACATAATTCCAATTATTTTTCGACGTCGATGTCGTCCCGATTTTCGCCTTGTTTTTGTTGTGATGTGACGAGTGACTTTCACATCAAATGGAAGTCAGAAAGTAAATATTGCTGTATGTTTAGCACACAACAAAATAACAGAGTGAGCCATGAAGGAATGAAGGAGGAAAAATCAATATTTCCGGCTCATTGATACGCGAAATTGCTGGGATTGAAGCCAAGTGAAATGCGCTGCATTTCGTTGAATTAATTAGCAATTAGCATAATTATTATGCATGATGCAGGCGCTCGGCGCAGCAATTCAAGTATACATTTACCTAATTAACTATTGATTTCACTGCAACCATGCAATCAAAGTGTGAAACTTCAATTTTGAGCTTATTATTGATTTGTTTCAGGTGATGCATGCCATCCGTACGAACCGTTCAAGTGTCCCGATGATGGGCACTGCATATCCATCCAGTATCTTTGTGATGGGGCGCCTGATTGCTCGGATGGATACGATGAGGATTCACGTCTTTGCACAGCAGCGAAACGACCCCCAGTTGAGGAAACTGGCAGTTTTCTGAAGTCATTGCTTGCGAGTCATGGGCCCAATTATTTGGAAAAGTTGTTTGGGAGTAAGGCACGTGATGCACTCAAACCTTTGGGTGGTGTTGATAAGGTCGCTATTGCGTTATCAGGTCAGTTTACCACCTTTTGAACCAATGAGGTACATTACAGATCTCTAAAGATACAGTTACAAATAGTCGGTATTAGAGTTCCTGTAATCGGTATTACAGATCCCTGTAAATGTACATTATGGATGTTGTAATGGCAGCTGATTATCTATTGACACGAATTTTGTTCCAGAATCACAAACAATCGAAGACTTCGGTGCCGCTCTGCATTTGATGCGTTCGGACCTGGAGCATCTGCGTTCGGTTTTCATGGCCGTCGAGAACGGCGATCTGGGAATGCTGAAGTCGCTCGGCATCAAGGACTCCGAGCTCGGCGACGTCAAGTTCTTCCTCGAGAAGCTGGTGAACACCGGCTTCCTGGACTGAACAGACACCGACCCTGCTGTCATCTACTTCGCCCATCCGCAGCCGCACGCACCACTCAGCAAGGCATTCTACTCGTACCTTCCCTACGAAACGCGCTCCTACTACAAGTGATCACCTCCTGCACACCTCCAGCACGTCCGCAGGACGTACTTTTTGTACCGCCGGTGACCAACCATCCGAAGGTAAAGCAATTGCAAACTAGGAAATTTGACAGCATACATACAACCTTTCGAAGAGCGAACAACAACAGACACAAAAGTGTAGCCAACTCCCATTTTTCGGCCGACATTTTGGGATCTTTCTCCTTCATTTTTCCGACAGCAGAGTCCTCGAAATCCGTCCCTCTCCCATACGATCACCCGATTTGGAACACTTCGTCCTTACGTATCACGTCGATCATGCATGGATATTCTTCCGACATTCTCTCATTGTCGCCATGAGCTTTGAGGGCGTTGCGCGTTCTGTCTCCGCGCAAGCCCCATCTTTTGAGTGCACTCCAATCAATGGATACCCGGAAACGGGTGATTTTTGACAGATTGACGAGTCCCCACATAAACATATCAATATTTATAAACATTAGGAGGAAATTTACAACAAAAAACAACAGAATTTCTATCCTGTTGAAGGATACAAGAAGGAAACGAGAGAGAAATCAATAACATATCATATATACAGATATCTATATTATCGAGATACATATCGTGCAAATTAGGGAGTGATAATGGAACGGTAATTTTCGGAAACACGAATGAAGTTGATAACCTCAAAATATCTTAACATATCATACAATTTTTGAGTCTCTAGATGTTCTCTTCGTATATTATATTTACATATTTAATCGTTACGAGAAAGGAACGTAACGATTTCTTAACCAAATGTCATATATCTATATGTATAAAACAATGATGTGATTTAGCGATTTGCGCGCGTGCGCAAACCTAGGCTAGGATTTGGGTCAATTTTTTGAGGCGGCACTAACCTAAAACAATTCCAATGCGAAGCAACTCGTCGATTGCTATTGAATGTTGTTAAAAAATCGCAGAAAAAAAAAACAAACAGAGCAACGATTTGAACCATGATTTCGGACGCTTTTCGGCGCATAAACGGTGCAATATGCCGCTAGATGGCGTCACATGTCGTCGTTCAAGTTGTCACGCGTGGCGGAAAAGCGGAAATGTCAGTGCGGCGCGCTTGTAGGGCCTCGCGTGTTTCGCAATGGTTCATTTCCGCTTCCTTCCGCTAGTTTAGCCACATTAGGGCGGATCAATTCGGATGTAAATACATTAACAAGCCAAAAACAAAAGAAAATGAAGCAAAAAAAAGAATTCAATTTCCATATCAGTAGTTAGAGTGAAAGAGAGAGAGAGAGAGACGCTGGAAGACGCATCTCAATGCAATTGATAACGACCTGACACATCTTAAACAAGTGCTGGATGTGCCTTCCACCGCCATCGAAAAAAAGGGATAATTTGCGTTCTAATTAATGAGTCTCGAATGACAGGGAATGAGTGCTTCGAGGCAACGATCTCAGAAATTTGATTGCATCGGGAAGAATGCTGAGTCATTAGGACGCGTACATTTTAAGCGAAATGGATACAATCGATAAACACAATACAATTAAACGAAAATCAATTAATTAATTATATCAATTAAGAGATGGTACAGGTACAGGTACAAGGTGGAAGATGCTATCAATTCAAAATACAGGAATAATGAAATTTGAGCACAATCACATCAGCACTAAATGTCTTCTTCGTAAATTTGAGAAACAAAAAGATAAGTAAAAGTCAACTTTTGAAATGAACATCGATGATTTAAAAAAAAATTGACAAAATGAGAAGAAAAACAAATGAAAATCAATCTATATCTACATATCTAAATATAAATACAACTATATATAAATATAAATAAATAAATTAAGGAGAAATATAAATATAAACAAATCATATTAATATAATGAATATATAGAAGAATTATATATTATATAAAATATATATGATATATTTTTTCGACTCGTAGGAGGAAGCGTCTTTGTGCCCGATCGCCCCCCCCCACCATACCATACCTATATCCCCCCCACACACACACACAAAAAACGTACTTCCGGTGTGAGGCGCATTCTATCACAAGAGAAACAAGAGAAATGAGATGAGACAAAAGAAAGCGCAAAAAAAAATGAAATACATACTACTAATATACTGTGTAATTATGTAATTATTTCCAAGAGTCTTCAATGTTTCTAAATTTCAATGTCAAATGTCAAATCGTAAATGTCAACGACGCAGTGTGACGTCATTCATTGATGTTTCGTTCCATAATTACTGCTCTCTCTCTATATCTCCTATATGTGCTGTATTTGAAGATGGCGACACTTTATTGTTAACATGATGTATACACACATACGCATACATATCAGAAACGACAAAAAAAAAATGGCGTCTTTACGGTTTTATTGAAATGGCTGGTTTCTTAAAACAAATAAAAACAAAAACATATCAACTTATACAAACCAAACAAAAACAAAAAACTATTGTGTACAAGAACATATCAGATGCGTTTTTCTATTGCATTTACCTAATTGTAAATTGTAATTGGCGGAAGTGACGATATGGCGAATGACGCATGAGGTTTCGGACCTTTATGATCGTCATTCACTCATGCGTCATGGATTTATGATGATTATTATTAATTATTATTGTATCGTAATTAACTATATGATTATCATTGTATGATTATTATATATTATTAATTAATACAAATATATATTAATATTAAATTGATGATGATGATTTGTTGCAGCAAACTGATTCCTGGTATTATTTGTGATTTTTACGTTCATCCCGGAGAGCAGAAGATTCGAGGAGGTTGCGTGGTAGGAGAATATGATGCTGAGGAGGTAGAATCAGGAGCATAGGAGGCGTAGCGAGTAACGAGGAGGTATCGTGTATCAGGAGAACAGAATCACGAGATTCAAGAGGTTAAAAATGGAAAGGAGATAGGAGAAACTTGAATTTATGTATCAGGGAAATAGAACAGGAGGTATTTAATTCGCTTTTACCTGTTTAACTACCAAATGCGATTTCATTTCATCAATTTCATCTTCATCTTATTTTTGTTTTTGTTTTTTTTTCTAGAAAGTCAACACGATTAATTCGAATAATAAATAACCAACGCTCGTCAGTTTATTAATCGTACGTACGATTGGCGCACGCGTCACGGTCTGCAGCACGCGTTTAATGCTAATTGTAAATCATTCCTGATTGAGGCGCACGCTCAGCTCGAATTCATCGCTGAAATATGGCGTCTATCAGTCGCTAGTATTTGTTCTGGACCTCCAGGAGTGCGCCAGGACTAACCCAACAATATACAGGATGTCCCATCACATTCCCCCCATTCTATAACCCCAAATTTTAATACGATGTGAATTTGGTTGCCTATCCAAGGATTGGATTCGAAGAATTTTACCATTTTATTCACGAGTTGAGGTAACATAAAAGTTCGAATGCAATCAATTTGTTTATAAACTTGTGTTTACAGAATGCGCGCAATTCCCATTTATACAATCAGACGCGGCGCGAATATTTCTTCCTTGGCTCGACGACGACGAATCCTCTCATTCCATTCCATGCGTCGGACAACTTTCCGACTCGTTGTCGCATAGACGAGAGCGAAACCGTTTAATTGGCTCATTTATTCCACGGTAATACAGTAATATCTGCTAGTAAAGATAAATGTTTATGAAGTGTTCACCAGGTGTCGCCGTAATCGTCCCACTCTAACCTCATTTGATATAGAAATGGAATGTGATTACGCAAACACCTTGTATTTTTTCCTGGTAGACTGGTAGCATTGAAGAAGCAACCGGAGGAATCTACCATCTTCAACGACGTGCATAGAACTGGCTGAAGATTTATTGATGCGTGTACGGAAATGCTGCTCCCTATGCCGAGTTAAAATATGGCCGCCATCGACGTAATATTCGCATTCTTTGCGTTGTGTTTATCGTCAAAGATTTGCAGATCTAAAAGATGTAAGATGTAAAATGCGCATACTGCACTAACGAGCGTATTTAATTTAATTCACATCTTTCCAGCTCGAAAAAACGTCGATGTATCAGGAGAACATAAAAGTGAAGAGGTGGAGAAAGGGAGCGCAGAAGATTTGAAGGGGTATCGCAGCGTTCACCCCTCGTTTATTTCGGATTGGTATCAGGAGACGAGAAAGAGGTAGAGCCGACAAACAAACTTTATTATACGTCTATCAATATACAAAAATGTATACAATCCCTCCATAACATCTCCCATTACTCCTGTTATTCTTTTTTATTTTCTTTTTCTGTTTCTTTCTCTTTATGGATCTTCGGTGGAGGCGGCCTATCGAACAAATCCTGAAGGAATTGCAGCATCCGATAGAACAGATAGAATCCAATCACAGCCAACGCGATCCCCACGAGAACAACATCGACGAGGAGGTATTCGAAAAAGATCAAGTCGGCTGATGCGCTTCGCATATGTCGACCGCCATGTTTCAACACGTATTCAATCCAGTATATTGCAGTATCCAACGGCTTTGTCGGACGATCCTTGTACATTCCCGCAAGTTTGGTTGCCTGCTCCTGATACATTTTATCCTCGAGTATCGCGCTGATATTTTTCCTCAACGACGATTCGTTTAATTCGCTGTAAGGTAAGTGCAATCCGGCGCCATGATGGATGTAATTCTTAATGTTCACTTCATGATTCGGATAGACGGGGATTCCCAGAATAGGCACACCGCAATACGCGGCTTCCTGCACACCGAGGGCGCCACCATGCGTGATAAACAACTTCGTCTTTGGGTGGCACAAAACCCCAATTTGGGGTAGATTCGTTCCCAAGTAGATGTTATCCGGTATTTTTTGATTTTTTTCCAAGATTTTCGGATCAATATTTATTACAACATTTTGTTTTAGATCCGAGAAAAATTTTATGAGTTCCCGGAAACTTGGAATCAAAGTGTTCAAGTTGATGAGTGTTCCCATACTGAAGTAGATAACTCCTGAATTTGATTTGTCCAAGAATTTCTCAAGTTCCTGGAAGAAAAAACAATATTAGGTAGGTTTGACTTGTCGATGATAGATGGCGTTGTAGTACAAGTGGTTTGATTGGTTGGGGTGAGTCATCGAACAGGTGCATTCCGCCAATCTCGACGACGCCTGGAACCAAGGGGCGTGGCCCGTCAAGGACGAAATGACGGTTTGCCAGATACAGGACAGTTTGCTGGGCGAGTTTTTCAATGGTTGGGACGTTTCCGAAGACTTCCTGTCCGCGAATTTCCGCTGGAATTGTCACCATCACGTGGTACCATGCCCTACTTGCAATATTCACGAATGTAGAGTATAATTTCTCCCCGAATGGAATCCGCCCACGCCATGGAAGGAAATAATTGGAAATATACGCAGGGTTGTCAGGATTTCCCATGCGTTCATCCGTCCAAGGCATAATGGCGGCCGTACTAGATATCCCAATGATGGGCGCACTGTGGAAATGTGCCAGAGGTACCAAACAATCCGAAATGTACATTTCCGTAATGACAACGTCATATTTCTTTTTGGATGTCTTCAGTTCACCAATCACCGGATGACGTAACACTTTACGACATGACGTATAACTCAAATCCGCCATATTTCCGGCCATCGTCCAGAAATCCGGTTGCTCCCTCGTCGCCAAGGAGATGTTATTCTCCAATGTGTGCATCGATCCTGCCACACTCAGTTGTTTTAACCTAAAAAATTTAACCTATATTTTCAGAATTTTGCATTTTTGGAATTTTGTCAACTTTGGAATAGCATTTGCACGTGGAAAATGGGTGAGTACGTCCACGTCGTGTCCACGTTGAGCTAACGCCATCATTAATTTTTCGTAGAATGCGTAATGGCTGCGGATTGGGATCGGGAACAGACCCAGAATTCGATGGGCATTGCCTCCAAGCGCCAACAATGTTGTTATCGCGAAGAGTGTGAATTGGCGAGTGGTCATCATCGTCTACAAATTGAAAATATTATCGATTGTGCAGACATGATAATTGATCGATGTGGATATTTACGTGCTAATCGATGGATCGATCAATGGCGCGGACACTTTCTGGACGGCACGTTCGCCTCGACATCGACGTGCAATAAAACTAAATGGGTGAGTTTGTTTCATACCTGGCCGATCTGGTGGACAGCGTGACAGTGCGTTACGCATTGTTCTGTCAATTAATTGGCGACTAATTAAAAAATTACGTTTTGCGGACTCATTCAGATATTTTTTTGCTGTGGTGGATTAATATTATATAAGTTTAACGATTGAATATGTGGCACATTTTCGTGTTACTGTTGGTTTTCTGAAGATCTGCCTCCTTATTTCTTTTGCAATCTTGATAACTGCACCAAAATCCTGGTTTGGATCTTCCATTTTGCAAATTTGGGTAATTCTGTGTCCCGCAGAGATTTGGCACCATGACCAATGTTATTTTCTCGTCAAAATATGAAATATGTCCTTTGAATCATCAAAATCGGTCCATTAGTTTCGGAGATATGAAAATTTTTGAAAACTCGAGCGATTTTAAGATTTTCAAATCGCTTTTTTCGCTACAAACTTTTTTTTCAATTTTTTTCTTCAAACGCGATTTCTTCTCTCCCCATGACCAAAAGGGCACTAACCCATACATTTTTGTAAAGTGCTCATCAAGACCTACAATTTGCTTCCAATTTTAGTTAATTTGGTCTAACCATTTTAAAGTTATACGCAGTTAAAGACGCGAAAAAAAGCGAAAATTTTGCATTTTTAGGACCCCGTTTTTTAAGTTCGGGTATTTCTGAATCCCGCAGAGATTCGGGACCATGACCAATGTTATTTTTTCGTCAAAATATGTAAAATGTCCTTTGAATCATCAAAATCGGTCCATTAGTTTCGGAGATATAAAAATTTTTGAAAACTCGAGCGATTTTAAGAATTTCTTATCGTTTTTTACGCTACAAACTTTTTTTCAAATTTTTTTCTTCGAACGTGATTTCTTGTCTCCCCATCACCAAAAGGGCATGAACCCATACATTTTTGGAAAGTACTCATCAAGACCTACAATTTTCTTCCAATTTTAGTTTAATGGGTCCAACCGT
>JARJDZ010004471.1:0-17629 GCA_030264555.1 Aleochara sp. GC000083 | reverse complement strand
ACAAAGTTTGTGACGGATTGTCTCCGAAGCGGCTCAAATCTAAATTGCGTTTTTACACATTATCACAATGTTTTGATTGTAACAAAGTTTTAACAAAGTAATTACGACACGTAAACAGATATAAAAAAGTAATCCTGGAGACAAGGACTTTTACGACTTTAAAAATGAGTGGTAAACGCCGAAAATGTGACTCCCGGAATAGTAAATAAGGATTCGCCAATCGTGAAATTTAATTAGCAACTTTATAATTTATAATTTATCTTTATGCACGTATATTCACTCATTCATCCACCTCCCTTGCCGCCCCCCAGCATGCAAGTGTAAGTTGCACACGACGCCGTTCGTTTCGTCGCCCATCCATATTCCANGCAACTTTATAATTTATCTTTATGCACGTATATTCACTCATTCATCCACCTCCCTTGCCGCCCCCCAGCATGCAAGTGTAAGTTGCACACGACGCCGTTCGTTTCGTCGCCCATCCATATCCCAGAAAACTAAAAGTTCATTATTAATTAAAACCCCCTCGGAGTCGTTCGTTCGCTGCTTGTTCGCATCCATTTTCGTGCGCGTTCTCTACGATTCCTGCCCTCCTATCTTTCACAGTTTTATTCCCAGCCTCATATTCCATCCTCCAGCTTCACCGCCGGCAAACGCAACCGTAACGGCGGCGGCAGCGAAACCATCAGAGAAGCTGCACACTGGTGGTTGCTTGATTAATGTAAAGACTTATTAAATGAAACCTTTTTAACCGCGGTTTGTTTTGTCCCTTCTTCCTTTCCGCTTCCTCCAGCAGGATACTCACAGGACTCGCGCCTCCGGGCGAACGAAGACATAGTTACCATTCTTGGGCTTAACCCCATGTCTTATTAATTTGCAATATTTCACGTGGAAACTTAAAATATTAAATGATATGCCACGCGAGCTGGGGACGAGAGGGGACGGCCGGAATGAATGGCGGCCGTAATGGAGCAAACTATTTCAATAAAGTTTATTGCATTTTTACTTAAATTCAATTTGTTTTCCATTCGCATCGTGCAAGAAGCCAGCCCCAGCCGGGCAATATGTGCACGAAGGAGGAGAGTGCCGCCGCTGACAGTCCCTTGGGGGCTGCTCGCCCATCCATTCGACTTGTGTTTAACGTCCCATGAGTTATTCATCATTCATCACATTCAAAACTTGTCAATACAACGCAGATGATCGCCGCATCCAGGCGCGATGAAACTTTATTCCCCACATCTCTCTAGTTTTTGTTTTCTTGCCCCCGCTTCCGGTTATCCTGCCGCCACTTGAGGAGCATTTCTTAGGCGGCATGATAACAAATTAATAGTAAAACTAGTAAAAGTTTCGTCCCGAAATTGTGCAATTTGTCAATACATTTGCGGATCGTCCATCAAATCAATCTCATCGTAAGTCCTCAGCTTCGGAGCAAACGAAAAAATAAATAAAGTAATAAATTTCGCCCCCGTAAGAGGATGGATAAAAAATAGGAGAAGCTTTCCGGTCAATCTAATATATCATTTTTATTAGGGGGGTTCCATCGCCATAAAAATGAATTACGTTTCGTCAGACTGGAGAAAGAAGTGACGAAGAAAACAAATTGATATTGAATTTGCTAAATGCTCTCGGTAATTAGAACTTCTTCACATTTTTTTTTTAAATTACGATCAAAAATTATCTTCAAATGGTCCTGTAGGATCATTTATTTTGCTTGAGGTTTTGGTGGGGAATATGAAAAAATGAAGAAAGCAAATTAATATTAAATTTGCAAAACGACGTTGGTAATTAGAAATAATGTCCCTTACATCGACAATCAGCAACGCCCAAATTTCCTCCTTTTCTTTTGCACCCCAAAGGAAAAAGCAGAAGAAAATAAAAGAATAGCGTTTATCATCTTTGCAATTTTCTAAGTAATTCGAAGCGCAATGAATTCGTGCAGCCATCGTAATCGCGCATAAGATAAGACATTATACACTCGCAATCGTTCCACGTTCAGCGGGGCTCTCTTGCCGCCCCCATCGCAAACGCGGCACGTCGGTGGAATTTTAATGAAAGATTCCCGCTCCTTTGTTTCGACTATATGCTTATGCATGTTATGATTGAAAGTCTCATGACTTGTTGTTTATATTTCCTCGTCTTGGGCTGCGTCAAAATAAAAGCACACCATCATGAGGGGCGGTCGCTCGCCACCATATTGTTTGATTTTGTTGTTTTGTTCCATTGCGGAAATTTTGGGAGCAATCTTTTGTCCGCCGTATTTTTCGCGTTGCTGATAGCATTTGTTTGGGCGCATAAAACGCTTTAATTTAAAGTTTTTCGCGAATCGATTTGCATAAAAGACTGCCTCGTGGGGAGGCAATGCAAGCGGTAACAAATGCTTGTCGGACGCAAGTTCTGGGAGGCGGCATTCGTGCGGTAAATGGCCAACATTCATACCCGCATTCACACGCCTCGTCGCATTTGACATTTGCTCCTCAAGCCCATATGCGCCCAAGACCTGTTTTACCATTCATGTTGGAAGACGTATTTAACATGGCAATTATAGCGTGACATGAATATGCAAATCGTGTTGAATTTCAATTTTGCGCCGGTCTGCTCGCCGCCGCCCAAAATATTTTGCCCATCTACCAGGCGATTCAACAAGTTCCCAAAAGCACTGGCCTTTGGATGGGGTTGCAGGGCAAATTGATTTAGGCGAAAATTATCATGCAAATAGAAAAACTATGCGGGAATATATTGGTGTCAAGTAATCGGTGCGAGGGTGGAATTTTATTGACCTGGCTCGAATCGTAAATCCCGAAGGTAATCGTTAATAAAACAACAGCTCGATGTCAGCTTTGCTTTGCATGCGGCTTCTGGGATGAAGGTTTGTATCTCGGCGTCTTCGCCGATTGCATCGGAATACATTTCGCCGCACGATTGCGATGGCATTGGGGGTGGGAGGGCGGTGGAGGCAGCATTGGCAGCTAGGCACGTTTCAATATTGAAATCTGTCGAAAACTAGGAAATCTCTTAGATTATTCGCCGATTTGGAATATTCTACGAGTCGCCGATGCGAAAGTAATAAGCGCAGACGGGCTCGACTCGGGGGCGGCATTCGTGGATCCAATAAGTTCACTTGCGAGCGAGAGAATGTGCGCCGAGATCTGCTGGCGCTTCTTCGCCATTCCGCCTCTCTTTGAGCGCTCGTCGACGGAGGATTAATCGCCGCCGCCACTGCAGCGATCCCCAATTTGCCATTCGCAAATTTTAGCCGGCGTCGTCGGCGACGTCGTACGCTCTTAGTAACCGATCAGCATCGGCGTATTCGAATAAGGAATTGCGAATTGGAAATGATACCCTCGGCCGCTCGGCAATGAAGCAATATCGTTTGGGTGTTTATCGCCTTAACGCCCGCTTCCTTCGAGCCATCATTTTCTCGCTGAGCAATATTCTGCAATTCAATGTGAAATGCAATGCATTCAACGCCCCCTCATTAATTCGACGCCGAAATTAATTATTAGCAACTTTTTGCTGGGAAAATTGTTTGCCCGAGCAAATGGGGGGCACATTTACATGGAGATGGTCGGGCTGGGAAATTTATTCAGCGCAACATTGTTACCGGAGGCGCGCATATATGGAGCAAAATATAGCAAAAATAACCCGGTGAAATGCCATTCATAAACTGTCCACTTTACTATTACTTGACTATTGACATACTCGGCGGAACTCAAATGGAAGGTCGGACCCAACCAACGAACCCGCCAGCCTCGGTCCACCGTTTTTGCCATCGCTTCGGCCATCGCTCGCCTTATTGCCCCGAGGAGGTGATACACACGAGCTATTTCATGCGGTGGTCGCTGCCGCCCGTCCCGTACATTTATGCGACTCGAATTCGGACCGTCATCTTACATTTTCCATTTGACCGTTGAAATTGCATGCATACAAAGAACCGCCAACTCGTTCGTCCTCTGGCTGGGGTTGATTCGCTCGCCGTCCAACATTCGCCACGAAAAAGCGAATGAACCAGGGGAGGAAATTTATTCGTTTCGATGGCACTTTTTCAACCATTTCTTAAATTCCCATCTACTTCCCGGCCGCCATCGACGAGGGTGCATGGACTTTCTTTCGCCCGAGGCGCAAAACAAACAAATACGCAACACCAAACACGTAATCGCCATTTTCGGCATCAGCAATTGCCTCGGAAGGCTATAAAAATGCTACATGGGGGCTTTCTAATCAAAAACGAAAGATCTTTCTAATAAGAAGTGTTTACTGCTGACACATTCTCACATAGTTTTTTTTCATCTTCATGTTTTGGTGGTTCTCTGGCCAAAACAGTGACTTAAAATTGTCAAATTATGTGTACCAGTCCTTAAAATGTTTAATTGAATTCAATTTGAGTTGTATATTATATATTATTCACGACCCGATTTGATTAAGCAATGAAATTATGAAATACATTAAAAAATTTTGGCGGAGGTGCCGGTCAAATGGAAATTTCCTATTCCTATTTTTTCGTAGAACAAATTTTCAATATACGTTGGAATATGTTATTAAAAATAATAGACTTACTATGTCAAAAAACACTGCTCAAAAGTTTTCTTTGAAATTCAATATAGATAATTGAAAATTTTTGGCGGAGGCGCCGGTCAAATGGTATTTTCTACTGAAATCTCGCCTCGGAAGGCTATAAAAATGCTACATGGGGCTTTCTAATCAAAAACGAAAGAACTTTCTAATAAGAAGTGTTTACTGCTGACACATTCTCACATAGTTTTTTCATCTTCATGTTTTGGTGGTTCTCTAGCCAAAACAGTCACTTAAAATTGTCAAATTTGGTGTACCAGTCCTTAAAATGTTTAATTGAATTCAATTTGTGTTGCATATTATATATTATTAACAACCCGGTTTAATTAAGCAATGAAATTATAAAATACATTAAAAAATATTGGCGGAGGCGCCGGTCAAATGGAAATTTCCCATTCCTATTTTTTCGTAGAACAA
This sequence comes from Aleochara sp. GC000083, assembly GCA_030264555.1. Lineage (NCBI taxonomy): Eukaryota > Metazoa > Arthropoda > Insecta > Coleoptera > Staphylinidae > Aleochara > Aleochara sp. GC000083. The sequence goes on along the minus strand of JARJDZ010004471.1, from coordinate 12,643 downwards.
ATTTTCAATATACGTTGGAATATGTTAAATAATAGACTTACTATGTCAAAAAACACTGCTCAAAAGTTTTCTTTGAAATTCAATATAGATAATTGAAAATTTTTGGCGGAGGCGCCGGTCAAATGGTATTTTCTACTGAAGTCTCTTATAGAATCATTATTGAATGTTGATTAATTGTCATATATAATAAAAAATGTTTGAAATCTTATACCTGACTTTGAATCTTATAAATAAAAGCGATTTTGATACATTACTCCAAATTTCGACGCCTTTTTTTCCATTTGTAACTTAGCTTTGCCTAAATGAAAACGAATAACGTATCGTTTCATCACTTGCTAGTGCATGCACTGCTAGTAATTTCGTGTTTACAAGTTCATTTCACCAATGCCCCCGAACCAGGTCTGAATAATATGTTCAATATTCACGTAGTGAATATGTGTGGATTCATTATTAACAACTTGTCGTCCGAGAAGGGGTGAATGCCTACCGTCTATATACCAAAGCCAACAATTATAATCTGTGTGTATAACAGGAGTCTCTCGCTATGCGTGCATATGAACAATTTCACGGTACACGCAATAACTTAACAAAATACCAATACCATGCGATACAATGCGCATGCATAAAACATAGTCATAGACCTATGATTTATATACCGAATGCACGTCCAGGCAACGAGAACGGTTGCTAACTAATAGAATTAATTTAACGAGACATTTGGACGCATTAAATTTAATTATAATGATTCCGCGTTTTGCACACGTACGAGTTGCAATCGATTTTAATAGTTTGTGTATGAAAATGCCTGCAGAAACGTCGACGGTCGAAGGATAAAAAAAATCGCCAATGTGGAAATGCATAAGCGAGGAAAGTAAGTGCCAAGTGAGTAAAACAGCAAAGGGTTATATGATGGGTTTTCCCATTTTCCTTGCGCCATATCCTCGCTCAGCACGCCAAAGCAATTGAAAAACGGGACATAACGTCAGCGAATGCATCGCGCATGCGAAGGACTCTGGTGTATGCAAGAAATGGCATTCTGTAGCGTCCGAAATTGTTCGCGGTCGTGGCACTTTCTCAGAGGTACGATGGCATACGGTTATGAAGTGGACCCCGGCGAATAAACCGGCCATGGAAATGCATTATGCGGATATTATAATATGCACATATTGTGATTTATCGTCCGCCGCGGCTGAAAGCGTGTGCACGAAGCTGTGTATATTATGTACATGAACTATTTAACATGTGAACTGTCACACGATATTTCCGAGTAATGCTAATAGTCGCCCGTTTGTTGGTGATTAAATATTCAAATTGCGTTTTTTGCACAAAGCCTCGCTTTTTGCGCTGTAATTACGAGTGGGGTGGTTGGTGAATGTGATGGGGGATATATTAATTTGTGTGTTTTTTATGTCACACGAGAGCGTCACGTATAATTAGTGACAAATTGACTGATGATTTATTGAGTTATAAGTTTTCATTTTTGTCTATTTGAATTGCTTTTTAGCCTTTCAATTAGTTTAATGAAGTGATTTGTTGATCAATTTATTTTTTTATAATCAAAGTGTTTATAAATAAACAAAAAGGTCAGATGTGACAATTTCTAAAAAAATAAAAGTCTAGAAGAAAGATTACAATTTTAATCTATGTTGTAGAATGACAAATCCGAATGCAAATTTTCGCCTCCCAAATGACAAAAAAACTAAAAAATTCAAGCAGCCACCCGGCAGAAAAGAAATTACCCAAGAAAAACTTCNATTTTAATCTATGTTGTAGAATGACAAATCCGAATGCAAATTTTCGCCTCCCAAATGACAAAAAAACTAAAAAATTCAAGCAGCCACCCGGCAGAAAAGAAATTACCCAAGAAAAACTTCCATACAGAACCCTTTCATGTACTCGCCCTTCTTCGCCTGTTTCTCGCAAAGTTTGCCATTTTTTGCGCGCATAACTTTATGCATTGTATAATTTGTTCGTTTTCAAAGCGTTGGGACGCGTCTAACTCCCCCGGACTTATAATATACACGAGCAAGAAACAAGTTGTTTACAACTTCCAGTCGCGGGCGCGCGTCAGCCGCATATTTGCATGCCGCCCCCCGACATATATCNTTTCAAAGCGTCGGGACGCGTCTAACTCCCCCGGACTTATAATATACACGAGCAAGAAACAAGTTGTTTACAACTTCCAGTCGCGGGCGCGCGTCAGCCGCATATTTGCATGCCGCCCCCAACATATATCAAGGCGACGTCCACGCATCTACACGTCGTCCATTGTGTGCGAGGCGAATTTTAAATTAAAAAGATAGCCGCCATCGAACGAGAACAAACTTCCTCCCGATGCCACGAGACGTGGCTGGAAGTAATCACGCAAGATATTACGATTACGCGCATATCGTGTCGTAACATACCTAGCAGGTAGTTCTTGTGCTCGTGTGTTTGTTGTGCATTGTAGACACGTAGAGTGTATTGAGAAGCATGAAAAACACGTCCAGGAAAAACTATAGATTCAGATTATACACGACTACGAACACGAGCTGTCTTCGTACATGTGTTCGATGTTGCATGGTTGGAGATGGTGGTAGTGAATCCGGGTATAAGCCAAACTGGGTAATAATACAATAAATAATCTTTGTAATTATGAACCGGCAGCCTGCCCCCAATATGTGTATGTGTGTGTGAGCCAAACCAATCCAAAACATGTACATGCGGCAACATAATCGTCCTGTGAAAACGTGTCCTAGCCCTCAATTTATTGCCCATACTGAATGTTTCCTTCAACCACCATCAAACTTATAGAGCTTGCAGTGGATTGGTTAATTTTTCCGGCGCGATTTTTAAATGTTTTTGGCCCGTACAGGAAATGATTCAGTATTTTATAAACGATAACAATTGGAAAGGATATGAAATGGGCCAAATTTGCGCACGTCCTGTTCGCATCCATCGTGCAATTGAAAGCCGCGACCGACGTGTTGTACTATGATGGAACGATTTATTAGTTAGATAGCGTGTCAATTACGAAATTACATGCTTTTCGAGACCTTATCGGGACCCGGTTTAATGTACCCCTCACTACTCGCGCCTGTTCAGCACGCCCGGATACAAACGCGCCTAATTGTTATGTATTAAATCTATTAAAACACTGATTTGAAAACTTCAATTATGCCATTACTCAATCGTGCTCAAAGTTGCCTATTTTCATTTTTGCCCGGTCCGCTCAAACATCGTTGATTGCAGATTGCATTGGATTAATTGCGAAAATATGAAAGCTTTCATTAAAAAGTTAATTCCATTAATTAATTCAATGTTTGTAGCTGAAATGAGTCTTGTGATGTTTTCATTTGCAGCTTAAATTTCCAATTAATAGTGATCGACTAAATATATTTTCAAAATAATTATAATAACCAATTTTATCCTTCTTAATTAAATAATACTTTCAAGGATAATAACTGCAATTGTAAACAATTCTAATCAAAAATACTAATTTTTGTGGAAAATATCAGTAAATAATGAGAAACATCATAAATGTATTATTAAAAAGTTAATTCCACTAATTAATTAAAAGTTTCCATCAAAAATTATGCTTGTGGCGTTTCCGTATGCAATTTTCAGCTCAAATTCCCATTATCAACATATAGCCCGAACAACGATGCATTATTTTATGCTGTGCCATTGTAATAAACAACTCAACAAAACATATTAATAGCACATTAAAAACCTGATATCCATAAACAAATGATATTTGCATTCAATGTATGCTTTCATATGCCCCATACAAAGTTTCCGGTGCATATAACGTGCAGAATTGTCTGAGGCCTCTCAAGGGTCGATGGTAACGCAATATTCTCGTAGATTTTTATTTAATTACCTCGAGGCATGAAAACATCATAATTCATACGTAACGCTGACAAAATAATTATATATTTGCACATTTGCCATTTGCGAACTCCTGTTCCTCGCCTTCTTTCCATACTGCGGCCATTGAGGAAACGGAATTGTTATCGTCAATACAAACATTTGTAGTTGCACTTAAAAATCAAATAAGATAACCGTTGTTTCCCTATAATTACCGCCCCCCCTTACTCGATTGCATTTTCTTCGCGATATTGAATAAAATTTCCATTCTCATTTTAATTAAATTTCTTTCTTGCTGGCGAATCACAGCCTGTTGGTTGTATGTAAACATAATCGGTGGAAGCATTAGGAACGAAAAGTACGCGTAGATGGAATTTAGATAAATGAACCTTGCGGAAAATATCGAAAATATTAAAGGGGGATTATTGCATGTAATAAATTTATTGTTTAATCTTTATTATGAGCCCCACAACCTCGAACTCTACCTGTTTCGCCTTTGAGGATTTGCCCCCGACCGACAGCGGAAGAAAAGCCCGGTGCAGGAATAAAAGGCTTTTTATTAGAGCATTTTATGTTATGTAAATTGATAACGCCGTAATCAAAGGAAGGCCTCAAAATAGGAGTCGCTTCTTGTAAATTCCTTGCTGCGATAAGAGGTAAAGTAACCGCGCACGTTCGTCCACCCCTTTTTAGGGCCAAACTGGAATTAATTAAACCCATCCTGCAGGAGTGGATTAATACATCGAAGGGTAAATTAATTTTTGCACCGCTGCCGTTGAGAAAGTAGAGATTTATGTCTTTTGCGATTAGCAACTTTTTGAAAGCATGCTTCTTTGCCGTAAGATTTATTTCGGATTTTAATGGAGTGTACGATGACGAATTCATGTTGTGACTCCCGGTGGAAATACTAAACAAAATAATTATCTGTGCGAGTTATCTTTGGAATGCATCCAAGACTGAAAATGCACGCCGTAAATCATTAGCTCTCATTGAATTATATAATGTGCACTAAAGTGCACCTTATAAAAACGATGGTACATTGAAAGGGCACTCAAGATTTTACTGGTCCCTGCTAGGAACGTACCGGAAGATCTATGGACGAGCGCATTTTCAATTTAATTTGGGTTATTTGGCTTCTAGTCTTTCCTCTCTCAATAAATAAATCTTTATTTATCCGGTTAACTATTCTTCATGATGACAATCGGAAAGTCGTGAAATTCTCTTCAAGTATTTTACAACATTGTTCACGTTAGATTCCAACCTTATCGAGCTTCAGTCCTACCTTTTTGATGTTATGAAGAAACTGGACGGAAAAGCATTGAGGGCAAAATTCATTATCGCAATTAAAACTGAAATCTGTAAAACGATTGGAGATGGATCTTTCTTTCATGACATGAAAGACAAGACATGAATCTGATATATTTTAAAGGGCAGAATACCTAAAACGGATTCATGATAAAATTCTCAAGATAAGGTTTATGATTAAAATATAAAGAAACTGAAATTTTGATCGAGAAATAAGTTAATAGAAGAAATATACCGGTTCTAGACCAAGTTCGACTGTCCGCCCTGTGTAGCCTTGATCTAGAACCGGCTTATTCCTCAAAAACAGTCTGTAGTAAGAATATGCCGCTTCTAGACCAAGGTGCACATTTGACACCATATAGCCAGAAGGATGACGATTCACCTTGTTCCAGAATCGGTTTATTCCATCTGCTGACTGTGCTAGGAGTGAACCTTGATCTAGAAGCGGTATATTTCTACTACATACTGTTTTCGAAGAACAACTGCAAAAACAATCCTTCTGGCTATGTTTAGTTTCTTAGATCATATCTCATACATCGCTAAAGATATAATATTAGCAACTTTTCTCTAATTTTGGAATTTGCTTTCAGAAATCAACAACATTCAACAACAGCAATACAACACGTGAAGAATGCGTCTGCTACTAATATTCTCAATCGCGGCGTGCTTCACGAACGCACCGCTGACGGCGATGCGCAGCAAGGAGAAGGAGCGCAAAAAGGATCGCATGAAGATCCTGGCCTCGATTAATCTATGCACGAATGAAGAGCCGGACGCACAACTGCACTGCTTCTGCGATGCTGGCGGCGGCCACGGCAACGTAACGTCTGCCGAATGCTGGGTCTTCAACAATAAGCTGACGGCCGACTATCCTGGCTGGAGTTACTTCATCAATCAACCACGCATCAAGTCGATGCGCATCCTGGTGAAACCTCACGGCAACCTCACGTTCGTGCCGACAAAGGCGCTCACCTATCTCAAAGAATTGCACACGTTCGAGATCATCTACGGGACGATCGACGAACTCCAGCCGTTCGCGTTCGCGAATCGCTCGCAATTGGCGCATCTGAAGCTCACCCGCAACAAAATCGCGACTCTGGCTGCGAATGCAGTTGCCCATCTGCCTAATCTCACTGAGCTGAACCTGGACGAGAATCAGATTCGGGAATTGCAACGCGACGTCTTCGTGAATCTACCAATGCTGCGTAAGCTGTTCATCACCCAGAATCAGTTAACTGTCATCGAAGAGAACGCATTTGGCGAATTGACGCGACTAGCCGAATTGGAATTGGCGAATAATTTCATAAGTGTGCTTACACGCGACACATTTCACGGCCTCGAGGATCTGAAGCGGCTGGACCTAAGCTACAATAAAATTAACATGCTGGGCGACCTTACGTTCGCTGAGCTTTGGGTGCTGGAGGTGAGTAATTAGTATGCTAGGCCTTATAAGTGCACGTGCAAGCCCAACGTGCAAGGGGGTAATTAGAAAGTTGTTTTATCAACACTTAGCTCAGAGTCAAGTTGGGAACTTGCGCTGTTCAAGTAACTAACTGCCCATTATATTCGGGATAAAGGTATCTAGAGGTTACCTCGCGGTCTTCGAAACTTATCCTTTATATCCCTGCATTGTTTGTTACACATTCTTCCGGTCGCGAATGAAATAGAAATAGATCGAATTTGAATCCTATCTCTCCAAAACTTTCAATAGGCAGAAAAATAATCCTGAAATTTCTTATTATGTGCAAATTGCTGCTTTATTATTCGCGCAATCAGTACTTCAATAAGTACAAATTAGAAGTTGTTGGATGCTTACATTAGATGAAAAGCAATCACACTTGAAATATTCAAACATGGAGTTTAGGTATTGTGCCTAAAATTGACGTGTATTATACAGGCAAGATGTAATATGACATCTATGTTATGTTGCTCATTTGTGTCCGACACAATAACAATACAATTTCTATTGGAATACGGGAGAACAAAGAGAGGGAAAGCTATACACACAAATAAAACATGCAGATGAGAGGACAACGTCTTCGTCACCCACGATGGTGACAACGACGAGGATAACATGCAACATCAAATAGTCCTACCTTACGAACTCGGAATGTGTGCGGCAGGAAGCACGCGAAGGATGCAAAGGAAATGGCACAAATGAGACAAAAGGCATTGAAGATGTATACATACGGAAGCAGCGGGCACACATTACACATTCACACATTGTTCAAACATTAAATCACGCGCCTAATTTGAGATGTAACACAAGAAGGTACAGCCGTAATAATAATCAGGCAGAAGACAAGCCGCCGCGGAAACCATTATTAACCAAAACGAAGCAATAGGCATCGAGCTAAGACTAGTCGCACAAACCGCACGACATATTCACTTCCGGAAACAAATTCTCGCCAAAGTATTCGACACAAGATTCAAGATCTCTTCATTCGAACATCCAAAGGGTAATGCCGAAATTTTGTACAGAATCATCTGTGGTATTCATTGTCTGCGAAGAAACAAGCGCGCTGATGAATCAGTCCACGATCTATCACTCAATTCATCCGACTGTGCAGACTGTGTAGTTAGGAAGTGTAGATTACAAAGAGACTATAGCAACAAATGCAAATCGTACGTATCTGGATTTCAACGAATTAGTGGCTTCATTGAAGCGCACGAGCCGAGCTGCGCTTCTACAAATTGCATCCCGCGAGCGCACCGGAAATCGGAAATCAACATTATATGTTGCCGCTCTCCAAGGTGGCAACAAATCCACGATTGCATCGCTCCTCATCGAACCCCAAAGAGATGCAAACGAACCGTTCATTAAGTGATAACTGCATAATTAAAATCAACACTTCCGGTTTGCACTCCTCCCCCATTCCCAGTTTAATTACCCCGCAGATATTTCAAACCAACCTTTTAACTGCTGTAAATAATCGATGAGTTTTCTCCATGAAGGAAAACCCGGGAATTTGTAATAATAGCATTTTTTCTCTAAGATGATTTATACAATGGCTGATAATTACAGCCACAAATCATCGAGAGGCATTAAAATATTAATTTGTTACTGCTCCACGAAATCTCCAGATTCCATAGTGTTTCATTTTCGGTTTCATTATGTTCCTAATTAATGGCTTATTTTTTGCACGCGAAACAAAGAGTTTCGTTTCGCAGAGACCATCTCTAATATAAGATACATCATCCCGACTGGTACTACATCAATTGTATTGTTTTCGGTTGCAGGAGTTATTATTGGAATCCAATCAGATCGAAATGATTACGGATCGCGCGTTCGCTGGTCTTACGAATCTACGCCAACTGAATCTGAACAACAACAAGCTTACGATCCTTTCACCGACGCTGCTTAGTGGTGTTCCTGGCATTTATTACCTGGATTTGCGTTCGAACAACCTGGAAACGCTCACCCTCGACAATGTGCGCCCAATTATACACAACATGTACAATTCTACGAGCTACCTCTACGTTGAAAGTAAGTGAACCCGTTGTTTGCTCTAAATACTAATAGTAATTAGCACTCACCTATGAAGATTTAGTTGATATGGAACGGATTTATGTTAACTTCTCTAATGGCATCGATAGACTGGGAAACTGGAACAAACAAATTGCATGCTTTATATTATCAAAAATTGGTCAGGTATTAGTTGAAAATAGTTTTAATGATCGTTGAAGTGCCCTTTTACGTGGGGCGTTGTAAATAGAATTCTATTGTTCTGATATAAGCTAAATGTAAATTAAACCTCATAAATTCAATTCAATTGGGAAAATTTCCACCCGAAAAATGTTTCTTTCCAAGCGAGTATTTAATTTACCAAAAGCCGAAGGACAAATAGAATTAGGCGCGTTTATTTGGACGGGCAATTACAGCCATCAGAGTTGTTGAAACGTTTGTCAACGCTTACGAAACAATCCCTCGTCTGCTGCCGTCCAAGAGCTCGAGCGAATGATATGTTCATGTCGGGCATGTCGCACGAAAGTGTATACTCTATGCGCATATGTGAACATTTGTGAATATGCATTGCGTTATGACATGAAACGACTAGCAGCATGACATCAACAACACCTACAAACCGCCAGGACCAACAAGGACCACTGCATCCAATACACCGGGCGCTGGATGAAAATTAGTGGGCGCGGTGTATCTGGAGAATAAGTACGCTCGACTATGAATAAGTGCGCTTGTGTGCGAGTGTTGGAGGTTTAATGCGGTCACGCTATCAATTAATTACCCGCTACTTTGGTGACAATGTTTTGTTGGAAACATGTACCGCGCACATTAAACCGCCACCACGGCCGCCATTGCCGCCATCGTCATCATCGCCAAGCGAGCGATCCTTCAAAACAACCGTAACGACTCGCCAAATTGACCGAATTTAATGAGACGCGCCATCCGCATCATGAATCCGCAATCATTTGTTGATGTGAAAATTTCTTTAGGTATGGCTGTGCAAAAAAATTGTAGTGCATGAATCAAAAGCAAGTTATAGACAATTTGAAGACCTCTTGAACCATGTATAATATCATACTGTTTTTAAGGGAATGAAATAGAGCACCCGTTCGGCTAACTTCTTACAGAAACCTACAATGTCATATCTCCGAAACCGGAGCTGCCATAGAAACATTACAGAATATTTTGTTTTTGGAAAATTGCTAAAAATTGAGAATTTCTTTTTTAGCCTTTTGTTGTTTTGAATTAAAGCCAGTCAACTTGAATGACAGTGCCAAATTCAGAGGATAGACGTTGAATAATTCAATATCCGGGTAGAGTGTAAATGAACGTATTTGTAATGATATGTGGTCGACTCATTAATAATTACTCACACCGCGGATACATTCATTAAATATATCCTCGATTTTATTGGCAATTGATGTTTGAATTGCACAAGCATCCACCCATCAACGCTCGCCTATATCAATAGCGATTTATTCCTCAATTCATGGCGAATTTGTCCAATATTTTCCACAGCCGAGCAAAACGAGTATTAATTTTGCCATCATCGTCATTCAGGCTGGATTTGAATGATGCCGGAGGATTTCCGCTAAAAAGGTTCGACGAGGCACACTGAAATTATTTTAATACTCTTCTAATATTGATGATTAAATCGCAGAATTAATAAACTAATTAGCCATCTATAAATGCGCCAAATTAATTCGATATTTGGAAAATATTTGATCTATTCAATACTTTCCGGAAAAATTCCCAACGGATATTCCATTTTATAGGGCGAACAAGTTTTGAAACTAGGCAGCAATTTCGAAGTTCCCTCAGTGCTAGCATCAGTACAATAGCATTCTTCAACCCATTCTCATATTCGCAAACATGATATCCATTCAACATTCGCATGAATGCGGCGTTTGCTGCATTGCTGTTTATACAAAGACAAACCGTACTCGCGAAGCAGCCGCCTACGAGCGGAAATGCACTGCGCGTTGTAAGTGGGTACCAACTTTCAGTTGCAACCTCAACAACGTATCGTCATAACCGAGTGCGGTGTTCGGCGGCGGCGGTGAAGATGGTGGGATACTCTTGCATACGGCCCTCCAGTCCCATCAGGGACTCTGTTTGAGATTCCGTAGGTAGAGTGCATTTTGCGATTTATGCTCATCATATTAGAGGTCTTGCTGCATTCAGATAAAGTGCATGTTCCATAACAATGCATCAGGCAATAAGTAAACACCCCACGAAGGAGCACGAAGAATGAGTACATAAAGTGCAGATAAGTTAGATTGGATTACATATTACAATTTATTTTTTTGAAATTTGTTTAAAAATAATTGCTAACATTGGAAAATGATCTTCTTCAGCAGATTGGAATTAGTAATTTTTTTGACTGCAGATTTTCAAATATAAATCAGAATGTCAGCACATGGTAAATTTTGGTTGTTTTATTGGTGCAAACGCAAGAAAAATATAGTGCGGAAAAACGAAAAAGTTGCATTCTCAATTTTGTAGCATACTACAGCAATAAGTTTTTATTGTTATTTTTATAAATTTTTTATTATGCGAAATGCTGGCCGGGATTTTATTGTTATATCTAAGTAAAGAAACTAAAGAAACTCGCAATGTTGGGGGCGCCCGAGGCCGACGTGTGTGAAGGCAAAGAACGTCCATGTGTTACAAGCTCTAAGGACGAAATGGAAATGCGTGGTGCGAGGAGCGGACGCGCACCGCAAGAAACCGGAAGGAGCTGAAAAGATGCAAAAGTTCAAAGTACTTTTTTTATGATGCGCTCCTTCCTGGCATATTCAGTGGCCTGAATGGCGGTTGCAATTTCCAAGGATTTTTACTATTATGATGCATACGATGCACGATGTATGTGTACCAGGGGCTACTCACAACTTGTTCTCTGACTATTTAGTGTTCCATTAAATTAAGAGTGTAACTGAATTATGAAACAGTTCCTGGCTAACTGCGCCACTTGCTGGTTCTGCACGAGCAATTAAGTAGCCGCAATGTTTAACAAATTTAGCGCACATTAATTATGCAAAATATACAAAGACATTTTTGTGTATGTATTCATAAAAGTTTTGAGGTTCCCATAAATTATTTAAGCTGTTTGAAATGTCTAAACCTTATAAATTGACTGAGAAAATAAATGCAGCATTTCTCCGGATCATTATCCTTCAAATTTCGCCTTTTTAATAAACTAAAAAACACAATTTGAAATGTGCAAATTTTGGTAAAAATTTGAACATGTAGATTTATTAATCATGTTGTAAGCAGATTGTACTTGATTGTATTTATTATAATTCTATAGCTAAGACTGTGTCAAAAAATCACCTTTCATGCATGCCAGAATTCCAGGATAAAGCTAATTTAATTCACTCGGTATGGAAAGATGCGAAAAGCATGTCACGAGGGAAAAATGTGAAATTATTTATCACCGAGCGCCAAATTGTACGTTTATGATGTGAAAATGACGTAATTTGGGCGGCGAATGAGTCCTGCCGAAGAGCATGAACACGATGCGAGGATATGGGCAGGACGAGCGGCCGCATTGGAGGCGGCAGCAAACGGCCAACGGGATATTATAACATGCAAAAGGTTGCAAACGATCTCGTGTCCTGTGGATGTATAAATTCCAATTATTTGGGTTAAGGGGAAAGTCCACACCTGGGTGCGGTTGCCGTTCTGCATACGCATACATATACCTATACATATTGGTGCTGCCGCCGCCGCCGCCGCCGCAGACGAGGACCCAGGCCGTTTGCCACTTCCGGTCCCTCCGTGGCTTGTTCCCCACGTGTCATTACAAGTTATCGATGTGCCGACCGGCGGGCATTACGACCACATTATTAAACTTCACTTATTCTGCATTTAGCGCGCGCGCCAAGATAAATGAATGCTGCCACCCCCGGCACAACATTTCTCTCTCGACACTTTTACCCCGCCTCGAGGAAAATGCACTACATTTCGGATTTCCTTTGTTAGCTGTCAGCAACATTTTTAACGGAAGGTTCTAGTTCAGTTTTG
>JARJDZ010004470.1:0-41180 GCA_030264555.1 Aleochara sp. GC000083 | reverse complement strand
GACTTGTTACATACAGGATTTATAGAAATATAGTGTTTATACAATACCATATGAGACTGCTGTAGGTGCCCACACCACCAGGTGATGCTATTCAAATCCCAAATGTCCCTTCAACTTGTGCCAATGTTGAGATCTGACTCCATCAAAATGTGGAAGTGACTAAAACAAAAAATTATGATAACTTTGTTTACATCTTGGATTTATAGAAATAAAATGTTTATGCAATACCTTATGAGGTATTATGAGGTAAATGCCTGCTTAACTGGATGGCCCTATCAAAATATCCTGTGGCCCATTAACTTGTGCCCATGTTGAGAGCTACTTCCATCAAAATGTAAAAGCCTAAAAAATTAAGATGACTTAGTTTACGTCTTGGATTTATAGAAATAAAGTGTCTGTACAATACCATATGAGACTGCTGTAGGTGCCTACACCAGAAGATAATTCCATCCGAACGTCCCCTGCGACTGAAATTTGTGCCCATGCTCAGAGTTGACTCCATCAAAACGTGCAAGAATCTGAAATATAAAAATTATGATGACTTTATTTACAACTTGAATTTAGAGAAATAAAATGTTTATAGAATACCATATGAGACTGCTGTAGGTGTCCATACCAGCAAATGATCCCATCGGAACGTCTCCAGTCACTGAAATTTGTGCCCATGTTCAGAGCTGACTCCATCATAATGTGGAAGAATCTAAAACATAAAAATTATGATGATTTTACAATTACAATACCATATGAGACTGCTGTCCCTTAAACTTAAGCCCATGTTTAGAGCTGAGTTCATCAAAAATGTGGAAGCGACTAACAACAGAAAAGTATGAGATTATTTAAATCTTGAAATTATTGAAATTAAATGTAAATACCATAGGTGACCACTGTAGATGCCCACACAATTGCAAGATCCTATCCAAATGTGTGCTGTCCCTTAAACTAGATCTCATAATGAGAACTCACACTATCAGAATGTTGAAAAGTCTAAAACAGAAAAATTATGATGACTTTGTTTATATCTTGCACTTATAGAAATAAAATGTTTATATAATACCATATGATACTGCTGTAGATGCCCACACAAGTGAATGATCCTATCCAAATGTCCACTGTTCATTAAACTAATGCCCAAGTTCAGAGTCTGAATCTTCCCCAGTAGAAGGCGAGGACTTGCAGGTCTATATTTATTAGTATGTAGTGATGTGCCTACCTATTAAACTTGTGCCCATGTTCAGAGCCAACTCAATCAAAATGTGTAAGATTCTAAAAACAGAAAAAATATTATGAGATTGTTCACATCTTGAAATCTTTGAAATAAAATGTTTATACATACCATATGAGTACTGTAGGTGCTCACAAAAGCAGATGAAGTCATCCAAATGGCCCATGCCTCTTAAACTTGTGTCTATGATCAGAGCTGACTCCATCAAAATGGAAAATTCTGAAAACAAAAAAATTGTGATGAATTTGTTTGCATCTTAGATTTTTAGTATAAAGTGCTTATACAATACCTTATGAGATTGCTGTAAATGCCCACACCAGCAGATGAGCCGTGCTTTCCTGGTTACGGCGTGTGCCCAAACGAGCTCAAGCTATTGAGTTTGTGCGAGTCGAGGCGCTCACGCCAGTAACCTGGAACACAAATGTGCTCGTTGAAGTACCCCAGTGCGCCTAAATCGTAACCAGGAAAACACGGGAGGCTGTCCAAATGCCAAAAACCCTTAAAACCCCCATGAGCACAAGCATGTTCTGAGCTGACTCCATCAAAATGGGGAAGAGTCTAAAACTAGAAAAATTATGATAAATATGTTTACATTTTTATACAATACCATATGAGACTACTGTTATTGCCTACACTAGCAGATGATGCTATCCAAATGCAAAATATCTGTTAAAATTGTGCTCATGTTCAGAGCCGCCTCCATCAAAATGGGGAAGTCTAAAACCAGAAAAATATGATGACTTTGTTACATACAGCATTTATAGAAATAAAGTGTTTATACAATACCATATGAGACTGCTGGAGTTGCCCACACTAGCAGATGATGCTATACAAATGCCAAATGTCTCTTATACTTGTGCTTGTGTTGACTCCAACAAAATAGGGAAGAGTCTAAAACCAGAAATATCATGATGACTTTGTTTACATGTCGGATTCATAGAAATAAGGTGTTTATACAATACCATATGAGACTGCTGGAGTTGCCCACACTAGCAGATGAAGCTATCCAAATGCCATATGTCTTTTATATTTGTGCTTGTATTCAGAGCTGACTACATCAAAATGGGGAATCTAAAACCAGAAAAATTATGACTTTGTTGGATTTATAGAAATAAAGAGTTTATACAATACCATATGAGACTGCTGTATTTGCCCACACTAGGAGATGATGCTATCCCAATGCAAAATGCCCCTTAAACTTGTGCTAGTCATTAGCATGATGACTTTGTTTACACTTGTATTTATAGAAGTAAAATGTTTATATAATACCATATGAGACTGCTGTAGATGCACACTTAAGTGGATGATGATAACTAAATGTCCCTTGGCCCTTATCTGAGTAACAAACCACCAACATTAAGAGTTGACTCTATCCAAATGCAGAAAAGTCTAAAACAAAACAATTATTACAACTTTGCATCATGGATTAATAGAAATAATATGTTTATATAATACCATATGTTTGGTCGAGTGGCCGGTTGCTCCAGTTCATAGATGAGATAGTTTCAGCAGAGACAGTCTCTGGTTTCAGGCAAAGATGGTTTCAGGCAACACATTTTTTTTCGCATCCTGTCTGTCAAACATCATATGATCTTTGCTGCCTGTATTCCCCCACTTCAGCCGCGGGAGTAAAGTACTAGTTTACTCCCGAGGTTTAAAACTTGGCTAAGTGTTCATAAAAACTAACGCTCAGCGAACCGACTATACATGAGGGAGTAATGTGATAGGTATAGTCAAGCTTACAGGTCAAATCAAGAAAAAAGAATAAATACTTGTTTATCCATTGCTTTTATTGGAATGAAATGTTTATTAAATATCATTAAAACCTGTTCCAGAAGCACACACGATTTAATGTTGATTTCTAAAAACATGCATTTATTGGAATGTATAACATAAAACACTACTGTAGTTGCTATGTTGCCATGACCAGAGTCCAGAGTTGAGGCGAAAATGGAGCGCTATATGGGTTCGTTGGAGCACTACTAGGCTAATATAAGTAGTATGAGCGCTTAAATCAAGATCAGGAAAGCAAAGAAACCCTCTGTAAATGTAATATATCTATTACTCGATCGAACAATTAATTTGGACGCAGTCCAATAAATCCGAGCCGATACCAAGTTGATTGCAATAATGAAACCCTGTTGAAACTGTCTACACACATTCAACATGCTAAGAAAGTGTAGTGCAAAACACCAATTTGCAATTAGATTACTCTCAACCACCAAGTTTTTATCATCAGAAAATGAACCAGTTAAGGGTTTTCAATTGCTTCACCAGGTGCCACCAACAAGTGCTCGAGTTGTCATCTGTGGTGGAGGTGTTATGGGAGCCTCAGTTGCTTATCATTTAGCAAAACTGGGATGGGGCAATGAAACAGTCCTAATAGAACAAAACAGGTAGTAGATTGTAAAGTGCATTTGGTATTAAATTAATTGTAAATATTTCATTCAGAATTGGTGGAGGCACTACCTGGCATTCTTCTGGTCTCATTGGTGTGTTCAAGCCAAGTCTGGCACAAGTAAAACTCACTCAATCAAGCATTGACTTATATGAGGAGCTTGAATTGAAGGGATTGTCTACTGGTTGGAAGCAATGTGGCAGCTTGAATCTGGCAAGATCAAGGGACAGAATGACAGTGTTCAGAAGAATGAAGTCACAATCTGTGTAAGATTTATATTGATGGGATTGTTTTATTCATAAATTATTAGTGATGGTTTTTAGGTCTTGGAATATTGACTGTGATTTATTGACTCCTGAGCAATGCAAGCAGAAATGTTCACTTATAAATGTTGATGATATTGTTGGTGGCCTGTGGATACCTGGTGATGGGGTAGGAGATCCATACAAAACTTGTTTGTCAATTTTGGGTGAAGCTCAAAAACAAGGTAAATTAATGTATTGGGTGCTGGAGTCTCGTTTGAGTTTACATTGTTGATTTATTGTTGCAGGTGTGAAGGTTATTCAAAACTGCACTTTAAAGAAAGTGAATCAAACTAATGGGTTAATTTCAAGTGTTGAGACTGATTTAGGAAATATTAAATGTGAATATTTTGTCAATTGTGCCGGTTTTTGGGCCAGAGGAGTGGGTCAGCTTTCTGAGCCTTATGTTAAAGTACCCCTACATGCTGTTGAACATTATTATTTGCATACTAAGCCAATTCCTGGTTTGGATCCAAATACTCCTGGTATTTATATATGATTTCAAAATGGTCTGTTTTATATTAACGCTCTAATTTTAGTAATTCGAGATCAAGATGGCCACATTTACATTCGCGAAAATAACGGTCGCTTCCTTGCGGGTGGATTTGAACCCGTTGCAAAACCAGCATTTGAAGATGGTAAAATTCCAGGTGAGCATAAATGTCTTGCCCAGGAATGATTCTCCATACCAATGTTTTTTAAAGCTAGCAGTAAAGACCGTTACCTCCCAGAGGATTGGGATCATTTCCACGTTCTCTTCGAGCAACTTTTACACCGTGTGCCAAGTTTGGGATCCGCAGTTCTTGATCGTTTATGCAATGGCCCTGAGGCCTTCAGCCCTGATTGCAAATGGATTGTTGGCGAAGCCCCAGAAGTACGGCTATTAGATTTTGTATTACACATGAGTAATTTAATCGTAATTGCAGATAAGGAATTATTTGATCGCAGCTGGAATGAAAACAATCGGCATTTCGGCCGCTGGTGGTGTTGGCTTGGCAACTGCCGAGACGATTGTGAATGGGGAAACCTCTTTCGATATGTACGAATTGGAAGTTTCACGCTTCCTAGGGCTTCACAATAATAGGAAATTCCTACGAGATCGCGTCACAGAAGTTCCTGGACTACACTATGGCCTCTTGTATCCTCACCACGAATTTCAAACGGGTCGCAATTTGCGTATGTCGCCGGTTTATCCAAAACTGCGTGAAGCTGGTGCCGTTTTTGGCCAAGTAATGGGATATGAGCGACCTACATGGTTCGGTCCGAAACAAACCGACAGTGAGTATCAATGGCAGGCAGAATGCGACTTGGAACTAACATGCTAATTGTTTTCATGCAATCGTCCTATCTTTTTGTGATAACAAGTAAGTGTTCGTTTTCATGCTTAAATTATATGACTTTTATAGGAATTGCAATTCATTTGATTGCTACTTTTGATAACGATTTTCGATTGCACGTGTACGCATTTGCATTTTTATTGTTTCATTGATAACATCACCTTCCGGTAGAATTTTGTTGTGTAATGATTACACTTTTTTAAGCAGATTTTTAAATAGTAATCAAACGCGTTTTGTGTACATTTTCGGATGTAATTATTTGATTGAAAATTTAAAAAATAATATTCTGTAAATATTAGTCCAACAAAAAAATATGATTGGCAAACAAAAATTGAGAGGTTTAATTTTAATTTCAGATCGAGAAGCTCAGGATTGGTCAACTCCATACAGAATAGCATACACGAATACATTTGGGAAACCACCCTGGTTTGATTACGTTGCCGAAGAATACGCCGCATGCAGAGAAAGTATAGGCATCAGCGACTATTCATCATTTACGAAAATAGATCTTTGGGTAGATATAATTTTTCTATTATGTTTTGTTGTTAGTATAATTGAATGGTTTCAGTCGAAAGGCGACGAAGTTGTAAAAGCGCTGCAATTCGTGTGTTCTAACGATGTGGACGTTCCAATCGGCAGCATAATCCACACTGGCATGCAAAACAAATACGGAGGCTATGAAAATGATTGCTCATTAGCTCGAATATCAGAAAATCAGTAAGTTTAATCAATTCTCTTATCTAGAAACCCTGGATAAAATTAACGATTTTATTCGATAGTTACATGATGATAGCGCCAACTATACAACAAACTCGTTGTAAAGTTTGGCTGCAAAAGCACTTGCCCTCGACTGTCGCACTCTCAGACGTGACCAGCATGTTCACGTCCCTGTGTATTATGGGCCCGTTCACGCGCACCCTTCTCTCCGAGCACACCGACACAGATCTGAGCCCCAAGAACTTTCCGTTCTTCACGTTCAAAATGCTTGATGTTGGATTAGCGAACGGCATTCGAACGTTCAATCTCACACACACAGGCGAGCTCGGCTACGTTATGTACATACCGAACGAATTCGCCCTGCATGTGTACTCGAGATTGATTGAATCTGGTCAGAAGTACGATATGAAGCATGCTGGATATTATGCAACAAGGGCACTTCGCGTGGAAAAGTTCTATGCTTTCTGGGGGCAGGACTTGGACACTCGAACCACACCTCTCGAATGCGGTAGAGTTTGGCGTGTTAAGTTTGATGTTAGTTAGATTTCACCTTCAATTCGTTTAGACCCTTCTTTATCTGTGATTTATTGCAGAAAGGAGTTGATTTTATTGGACGTGACGCGCTCCTGAAGCAGAGAGAGGAAGGCGTGAAACGAATGTATGTGCAATTATTGTTGGAAGATCACGATTATGAGACAGATCTATGGCCCTGGGGCGGCGAACCTATCTACAGGAATGGAAAATATGTGGGCGCAGTTACAACGGCTGGATATGGATTCACATTCAAGAAACAAGTAAGTTTGCAAAAGCGATTATAATCAAAACGTGCTGAAATTTCGGTTTTAGGTTTGCTTGGGATTTATTGAAAACTATGACGGAAAGGGCGAGAAACAACGTGTTTCTAATGACTACGTTTTAGCTGGAGATTACGAGGTTGATGTAGGCGGCATTAGGTAATATTTCTTTTATATAATTAAATCCGTGTTTATCATCGTTTTGCGTAGGTACAATGCAAAGGTCAATTTGCATTCGCCGAATCTCCCAACGAAGTTCCCAGATGTGGAAAGAGAGGCGTATCAAGCGACTCGTGATAAGAACGATGATTCTCTAGTTGTTACAGCCATCAAACGGAAAAATTAATTGTTTGATAACGTTACAATTTGTAAACAAGACAATAAGCCAGGTTGTATGAATCTAACTACAATTCGCATGGAATTATACGTAGTTAACTATATTGGCACGATTATATCCGTGATATAAATAACGAATTATATTTAATGCCACTTTAAATAAACACACCCTATTATTATTGAAGAATGGGAATGTAATATTTTATTTGAATTCAAATTCATAGTCCACCGATACAAATTTCCCTGCAACGACCTCTTACGTGTAAATCATCAACCAACATTCGTTGGTTTTGTCTCTGGTTTTGTTTATCTAAATGTCAAACCAAAGACAAATAAACCACATTGCGTCTATTTGTGTTCAGTAGAATTATGGTTTAAGTGCAATTTGTTCACATGAGAACGCAGTTTTATAATTACACAAGGTAGAGTTGACGATTTGGGTCCCTAATTGCCTGTAACAAATGAGATTTCTTGTAGATGAGGTTTTATATTTGTTTATTAACACTTGTAACACTTCCTGGTTGTATATGGGGCCGCCTGTCCGAGGAACCGATTGAAGGAGAAATTGATAATTGCAATTCTATTGATTTGCACTGTTATCACAAACCTCCAGATGAGTGCCCACCTGTGGGTGCACAATCAAGATGTATGGTAGATCCTAACTGCAAGTATGCCATCATTTGCTGCAATGTCTCATTGTCTCAAATTATTGAAGAATTTGGTAAGTTATGCAAGCAATATTAAAGTGCAATTCAATAACAATCTTAATGCTGCAGGGATTAAGCTGAGTAAGGATGGAATTTTGGCTATTCATATTTGGAATGCTACCATGGAATCCTTGAATTTGAATGAATTGAAGCCATGGAGAACATTGAGATCCTTGTCCATAACTGATGGCAAGATTGGTAATGTTACAGGAGAATTTGGCAAGCATTCAAGTGTTGCTTGCTTAAATATGTCATCAAATGGGATTGCAAATATTGAGAATAGGTCACTGGTTAATCTGTACAACATGACCATGCTGGATTTGTCCCATAATAATCTCTCTGATGTGCCCAGTTTCAAAAAGGAAGGGTCTGTTACCCTAGATATCTCAAACAATGCTCCCATGTACTGCTCCAATGTGTTAGAGGCAATGAACAATCGACCTGACATGCATTTTAACAACCGTCCAAATACAACCTGCTATGTGACTAATAACTTCCAATGGTTTAATAGCACTGAATTTTTAAGCTTGGAGGAGGTGCAGAGAATTCTTGAGGTAATATGAAATTTCATATATAAAAATATTTATCTTTGTACTAGACATCAAGGTGTGAATGACTGTGAATTGCATAGGCAAATATTTGAATTTACACATCTAATTCTCAATTTTTTATTATTACTGTTATTGTTGTATTGTAATATTGTCTTACTTTTATAGATCAAGAATGAGTGTGCACATAATTGCATATGTCAACCGCACCGTTTACATATTCTACCGGGCCAGCCAACACAGTTTATGGTCAAAGTTGATTGCTCGAATCAAAACTTCACAGAAATGCCGTCCCCGTTGCCCCAGAATACAATCTCACTGAATATATCGTACAATAGCGTAAGTTTATAATGTTTCTGCAAGTTAGATATTTTAAAAATATTTTTCAGATTACTTCATTGGAGTCATTTAGTAAAGACGACTCGTACAAAAGCGTGCGAGAATTGTATGCTGATAATAATGAGATAACATCAATATTGCCATTGGAAGGTACTAATTTCATTAGTAATTTCGCAGCGTTGCGGTTGAAACACAACAAGCTGAAATCGGTAATTGATGCATTATTTTATTCGCGCTGATACGCCCCGTACAGCAAGGACAATGACTGTTATCTTGCTTGTTCCAGATACCGACCTATTTGCTGTCGAACATTTTCGATCGCAATTACAATTCCAGACATGTCTATCTCGGTCAGAACTATCTGCATTGCGATTGCAATACGGCGAAAATGCTGAAGGTACCGGCTGTTATTCGGCCAGACTGAATTAATTCAATTGATTGCCCAAATCCGCTCGCCCTCTTTGCCGCATTTGTATTCAGAATGATGCATTTCCGTAGGTATGGCTGCTGACCAAACAGAAGCACATCGTCGACTACGACGAGGTCTACTGTGAGAACATAAACAGCAAAGTGATCGATCTGAATGCGTCCACGCTCTGCCAAAGTCAACACGACTGGACTGATTACATTTACTATATTATAACGATGGAAGTCATTTTATTGGTCGGCCTCATCGCTAAAGTCTCTTATGATTATTGGGTGTTCAAAACGGCTGGCTATCTGCCGTGGCCAGCGAGCAAAATGCCAAAATTGCCCTGTGACTGGCTTTGTGAGTAGGCGCAGTCCATTGCCCTTGTATCCGTGCCTTTTACAAACTTTATATATGAATGGTTGTGATATTTTACACTTGCTAAGCCTTCCTATATCGTAACAGTGCGAATGCACAGTGTTCATTCGAATGAAAACAACGTGCCATTTTTACTAATTGTAAGAAGCATAATTTAAGAAACAAGAGTTGCTTTCGAACTTTGTTTTCGAACAAATCCGATATGCGATAACGATGACATCTTGTGCTCGCACTGTTCTTATTGATGTGCCTGAATATGAACGATTATCGTGCCTTGATTGTTAGTCCAAATTACGTATGTTTACGTAAACTTTATAGAAGCATTTACGAGTTGTATGTTCGCATTTGCTTCATTTTGTGTGTACATGTTGAATGGAGAGAAAATAGGAAGTATGTATCAAACATAAAGGCGTTTTATCAAGCGTACTGACATGGATATTTTGCCTCTTTCATATTTAGCAATGACATGCGACCTTTTCCTTCGCAAATCCCCGCGATGAATAGCGATAATAGACAAAACGGACCGGTCAGATCACGAGTTCTAGTTGGATATCACTCCAAATACCATGTTTTCATCAAAATCTGTGCGCGGATCCATGCGTGTCATCGATGATGAGCACATACACTGGATATTGACACGGTTTGCAGTCATTCGGAACCGGGAACAATTACAACAATTTACAGGTATGTAGATGAAACGCATGGTCGAATTACTACTTCGATGATTGAATCAATAATAATTACTGTATGATGAGACAGCAGTAATTATTTATGTAACAACATCTTGAAACTACTTGAATGGGAATAATTCAGATCCAATCAGTTCGGCACGAACAATTAGGATTATTATCGAAGAGTAATTGAAATTTGATTGGCAACCAGAGAAAATTGTGTACACAATTAAGAAGTGCTTATTAGCTTTGGAACAAACGGTCATCCTATAATTAGGATCGCATAAACAAGTAATTAAGATAGGAGAAACAGAAAATCCGCAGAGCTTGTAATAATGTGCAAATAATGACAATGCGTGTGTTCCACATGTTTCGGAATTACACGCAAAGTATGAGCATTATCACTTAAGTATTGCACTTTTGATTGCGCGATTCATATGTACGTCAATGCCTACCGCACATTGGAAAAATCAAAGCGACGAAAAAAGCCACCGCGAAAATGTTTGCCAGGAAAAA
Source organism: Aleochara sp. GC000083 (assembly GCA_030264555.1). Lineage (NCBI taxonomy): Eukaryota > Metazoa > Arthropoda > Insecta > Coleoptera > Staphylinidae > Aleochara > Aleochara sp. GC000083. Next base: position 30,506 of record JARJDZ010004470.1, on the reverse strand, counting down.
CTTTTATGACTGATTGCGAACTGTGATAAAATTCCCGATGCCTTCAACTGTAGCAATTTTTATGATGCTCCGTTTCAGATCCGCCTCCAATGGGAGTTTTATTTTAGCATTATCAACGCGAGTATCTCCCAACCTCTCAAGTACATCTGAGAAATCTATTGTGGTGGCGCACTCGAATGATTAAGGCGGATTGATGCCGCTTATTTAATATTTAGACAACTGTTAACTACAACCAGTGGCCGTCCACCTGTTGAGCGCGCGTGAGCAGCGACAAGGCGCGCTTTTTACGAATCCAAGTCGTATTACGTTTCGAGCATTTTCACCTGTTGGAAGTCGGCGCCCGGCAGACAACAACGAGCCGAAGAAGTCCATTCCAGAGTCCAAATTCGCGATGGGTTTCGGCAAGGGCACCAAGGCTGAAGCGGAGGCGTACAACTGCGACAACGAGCTGAAAACGAAATGTGAGTACTCTTTACTTTCTAACGACTTTTCCATCATTTTCAAATCTATGTAACGAATTGCGCGGTTTAGGCCAATGCGGAATTATATATGGGACATAAAAAACAATGCTCTTCAACTTGTTGGCATTGAAAAGAATTTGTTTGTTTATTTTTATGCGCAACAACCTGATACGAAGCGGCTTCCATTGAGTTTAAATTTCAGCATGACCGGTACGAATAATTCCACTTGCGTTTTGTGCCGGCTGATACGATCTTAATTTGCGACTGGAATGCACAGCGCTAATTGAAGACATTCCACGCACAGGTGCAAAATAGGTGTCGGTCGGTGCCTTATCCACTAGAAAGTATGAACGAGTATGAAAATGGTTTTTCGCATTCGAAAGTTTTTGCAAACTTTTCGCGATCGATCGATCTTGTTACAGATCGGATGCATTTGCGGAAAGTTCCAAAAGAACTTTCTAGACTACATACGTTTGTCATCGAGATAATTTAGTTAAATTGTAATGCTCCATAATTTTCATGAACTGGTAGAATACCATTCATGGATGCGCATCAGACACAACAATAAAATTTCCGTTTCCGCGATGGACTTCATTACTAAAGATCAATATTGACACATTCCATTCACATTTACTTTATTTGCATAAATGTTCTTTTAGCACCCACCCAAAATAAAAGTTGTAAATCAAACAGGACCGAACAGAAGTTGTACTCGTTGTTCTGAGTAATAATAACTTTCTATTGCAATGCGACACGACAAATTTAACGATGTGTATTAATAAGCATAAGAACTCATTTGCTTGTCTAGAACATGCTTATTCTCGAATGGAAGTGAATAAACTATCTGTAATGTAATATCCTAAGCAGTCGGTTAAGAAACTTTCCATTGGCGTTTTCATTCAGATCCGTTACGGCAAAATGTATTGCATAAATTTATTACTTGCGTTTTAATTAGTATGCGTCAAGCATATTTCAGATGAGTGAAATAATCGACCCGACTGTTCTTTAACCTTCGAGCAAACAATTTAACAAGTACAAGTACAATAATGAATCAATGTCAGTACTGTTTACATGCCTTGTGCAATCTGAAGGATCCGTCCTGGTCAGAACTTCATCGTTCCTGAATGGAATTAACGAAGGTTTCATTTCTCGATTTTTATAGACTTTTCGCACATTTGCATAATTATATTGCTAAAAAAGGCGTCATTTCACGCTTCATTGGGTTTCGACTGGGTTTCAAGGATTGTTGGATATTGTGTAATTATTTTTTCAAAATATTTGTAATGCATTCTTTATTATAATCACTTCTTACATGACGTTGGTTAATAACCACATACCAGCAACATTTTAGGTGCGATAAATGCACCATATTTCCATTTCTTGAACTTATCGGACTTATTTGTCTTATAGACAAATTATAGGGTTTACATGACCGTTATTACTGGCAATGAGTAACATGAAATTACAACAAATATTATTGTATATTCTTTACGTGTACCAGCTTAACAACACAAATTATTTAAATATTCATGTATCACCGATAACAGTTAAGTTTGAAAGTGCAGTACACATCTGAAGTTTGTTTCGTTAATTTGAGCTCGACATAAAATGTCTTAATGGCTGTAATTAAAATTATTTTTCGGCTTCCGCCTAAGCATTTGTCATCGTTATTTGCAAGCCAATTAGTTTCGTAACCGGTTATGGAATGGCCAGGAATTTGGCTTCTTCTCCGTTTCATTTTGGTAAACAACAAATCAAATCCGGATCGGTTTTTCCAGGAAGTATATTTCTGTATTTAAATATCGGGTCGTTTCGGGTCGTCGGTTTTTTCCTCTTTCAGCATATCACCAAGAAAGTTGTAAACATTTAAATGAATCGCAAATCAGGTTGTTGACGTTTAAGTCATTTATTATATTTGCACACAGATTAGTAAAAGATTTGATGAGTCGTTGTTTAAATATATTAACCAGGATAATGTCGAAAGTTGCTCAGATACAGGAAATAAAATTGATACCTTTAAATCAAAGGTATAATCTGAATGGCCTGATTGTTGCATCATTTCCAATCAGACAGTTTTTAGATTTAATAAGATTTGAAAGTTTCGCATTTATCCTGGACAATTCATATTTGAATTTTTTAATGTTTCATGAGGATTCAGCGTGATAGATTCTAAACTGATAAATTAGTAATTGATTTTCAAGTAGTTATTCAAATATGGATAAAGTACATTTGTACTTTACTATGTATGATATTATTTATGCACTTTAAAATAGCTAAAATTAGAGAGATCAATCAAGAAAATGAAATTGCAATTATTAAGAACAATATTTACTTTAAATAAGTGGTGCATTGTTATATTAATTTATATCAAGATAGGTTCAATATTGCCATTTATTTATTAATTCGTAGCACTTCATTCAAATAACCAATCAATTGTATATGAAAATGATAACATTGATGCTAATTTCTTATGATTTTTCAATTGTAATCTTAAATATAAAATATTATCTTCTGAATTTCAATATCAATATCAATAACAATTCGAGTTATTAATAAATTCCTTGTTATTGCTCTAACAATTACAGGTACAAAACAAATACTGAACACGATTGGGAAATATGAGATAACTAAGCTAATATTATTATCGAGTTATGAAGCATAGAATTTGTTTGTTACTTTTTGGAGTGCCTTTGTTTCTTTGCAAACATGTCAAATGTAAGTGCGCGGAAATGATATTCAATAATCCTGGGAAACGAGGCAGAAAACCACATTATATTTTGTTGCGGATGAAAAGACATGATCACTCAACATCAATCACAATTGGAATAAACGATACCTCATGTTTTACAAATTCTCGCAACCCTTTAATGATTTTCCGGAAAAAAAGAATAGCAATAAGAATAAAATGGTAAAAGTAAAAAATACCTTGAAAATCATTGTTTAGAAAGTAATCGTGTAATTACGTAAATGTTCTGTGAAACAATCAAATAAGCAATTGTAATGTGATTTCAACATCTTCAGAATTGAAATTCTCATTAGATTTTTATCCTGGAAATTTACATACAAATTAATTTCAATGATAAGTTCACAAAATAATTACTCATACAATTAACTCACTCAATAAACACTCAAATTTTCTTCGAAATTATCTTAGCACTCAACAATCTAATGTGAAACATTATTTCAGATAAATATTTTCTAGCAACAAATAATTTTATCGAAAAGTAAATACATGGAGTAAATGAGCTCTTATTATTTCACTTTAGTTGTTTCTTCTAATTAACATTGAAAATAAGAAATAAGTAAGCTGTCAAACGCAAATTAAAAATTTTGCAATATTTGCAGATGGTGTACGTGTAATAAAAATCAGCATAAATCGTGATTACGAGTAGGAATTATTCAGAATTACGAGTCTCGTGTGCAAAATCGTGCCGATTGTGACCATAATTGCACACGCGGATATCTCAAGTCAACGTTCAATTTATGACATTTTAAACGCGCTCACTTAAATATTTGTTTTGCGAAACGGATTATCTGTCAGAGGCATGCATCCACTTGCAAGTAATTAAGTTTTATTGAAAAATTGTTTCGAATTTACTGACTGTTAGTTTTCTCGAGTAGGTAGTCTCAAATTGCCCGCAACTTCCGCACATTGAACGACTGACTGAGCTCGAATTAGCTTATCAATAAATCTAAACGAAACTACTTCAATTTCAGCATTCTGAAATTTTGAAGGTAATTACGTAATTCTGAATTTTTATCACGTTCAAATTATTCAGTAACTCATTTGGTTAGAAATCATCGTTCAAGTGGTTGCCAAATTACTATCTTGCGCACTTAAACTCGAGTTTTAGCGAATGACGTCTTGAGGTGATTAAATTTTGGCCGGAGATAAGAATTTTCACAAAGAATTGTTCCCAAAATTGAACTCTTGTCCCACGAATGACATTCACATTGACTACAATGTATACTGAACAATTATTCATACTTTTATCATCCTCATTTTATCCTTGCTAATCCTATCATAGACAAGTCTAGACGCGACAATAATTGTGATAAAGTAAAATCAAATGAGTTGTGTGATTTCACTTCGAGATATAATGCAGTTTACAAATTAATTAATTGTTGGAAAAAGTGTGAGGACAATCTTCAATTATTTTACACGGAATTGTAACCTTGATACTAGTTTGCGGTCGCTAAATTGAATTATTCCGCATTCTATCCCACTTCTAATTAATTCCATCTCATTGTTTTAGTACACTCCACATTCTAGAATGTTATCTTTTGCGTAGATCGTACGTTTGTAGTTACGAGATGAGGCGCGCAATCAAGTGCACATTATCTTAGAGATTCTTTTATCTCAAACAAAAAAAAAATCACGAGCGCGCGAAAATTAATTATGATCGTCGCTTGCGTCAAACAAATTGGCAACCAATGAACGAGTACGTGCGAAAACGTACATCTATTCAACAGGTCTTTACAAATTATATGTTTTCATTAATTGCCAACTAATAACAGCAGATGAATTATTTGTGTGCTTCACACGACGCGGTTTATAAATTATACAAAAGCGTTGCTAGACAAAACACACCGGTTTTTAAACAACTCCCCCGTGAAGAATTGTAAATTACTGATTTTGTTTTGATGTGCTTTTCGCGTGCGGAATCATAATTCTTAAATAATTGTACGACTCATACGGCTATTTAGTTGCTGACAAATTTCGGATGTTGTTTGGCCAAGAAAAAATGCTAATTTGTTGAATAATTCATTCGCGGAATATTTTGTTTTGCGCAGATAAGGTTTTATAGCATTGGACTCCCAGGAAAAGTTTTTTACGCGGTTTAAAATGTAATTTAAAATTTATTATGTGTTTAACTATAGACAACCCATACTACAATCCATACTACAATGCTATTGTGGGTTGCCTACATCGTACTCTACAGTTTAATTTATTTATTTAAAAAACGAAATTGAATGTTATCTAGAATGACAAGATCATTCTAATTAAATATTCTGATTGTATCATAAATGCTACCTGATTGGTAACTTCAAATAGTTCACGAATCATGTTCTGCATGATTATTCTAGAATATTCTTAATGTTTAACTTTTTAACCGGTTGTATATTTATTGAGTAATTCCAGGAAAGTATTCTAGAATATTTTTAAATTATGTAGAATACAAGTATATTGATGATTCGTGTCATATATCAGTGTAAATTTACACACTAAAGTTTTTAAACTCATATATTTGTACTATTATGGATGAAATTGTTTATCACATCAGCCAAACATAAATAACGGTTCATGGAACGCCATTGAATGGAATTTGTACGATAAGTTGCCTAAGGTCATACCGTAAAACAATTACCTCCAATGTTGTTCTACAATAATGAGACTTAAGTATGTTGTTGGAAAACTGGTTGCCTAACGTCGCCCTCGTGCTTTTTTAATTTCTAATTTAAAACGCAACGCACGCGTGCTGGCTGCGCAAACGACTTAAGTGATGGGCTCGCAGGGAATTGGAGACAGTCGGAATCGGTGGAATTGGGAGGGAAAAGCCTACGCTTGAAAGTGCCGCCGGATCGTACGAGTTTAGTGCGCTCGTTATCAGTTCTTATCAATTCAACAGAAATAGTGGTCAACAGCGGTGCGGAATCGCGCGTGCCTCAAACCGCTCTTCGCAGCCACACTTGGAAGAAAATTCCGCACGTTCCGTGTCTCGTTAACGTTCAATTGCGCGCCGATCTCAACAATGAAAATCCGCAAGTCCATCGCATCGATCTCGTGCCAACGCCGCCACAATTCGTAGTCCCAACTTCCGAATTGTCGTCCATCAGCGTCCCGGAAAGGCGACACTCGGCGTGCCGCATCCAGCGCATACCACACACGAAGAGCAGGAACCAGCAGCAGGAGGAGTGCGCCGGCGAATTTATTTATAAGCCACCCAATTTAGAATGAGTCGCAAAGGCTACACCACCGTCTACACGCAGCCGAGGATCATCGAAAGCAGCACATCGGCAGGTAAATTAGCTGCACACCGATAAGCGATAAGAGCAGCGTGCAAATGTAGGCGACAATTCGCATAAAGCCTGTTCCATATCGGCACATATCCATTGAAACCGAAGCCAAGCCACGTGCTTGACAAATGCTATATTAGGACCTTGACTTAAGTCAAGATGTCATTGCGCTCGCGCGTCATGCTTTTGCTGATTTGGCGGCAAATTCAAAATCGTCGAAACTTGTTCCATTCGTTTCTTATTAACGGCCATAAAATTGAATGCATTAGAGTTATTTATGCACATTTAATACCATGTTTTAAACTCTTTTTATGTGTGTTTATTACACGTGAGATTCGATTGCTCAATTGATTTTTGCAATGTTCGCTTGACATTCGTTTGACGAGCCAAAAACTTACATCGGATTTCAAACATGATAAAACAAATTATTTCGCATGGTGCACTCAAACTATCAAACCAGCGTTTGCATATTTTCGGTTTATGTTCTTCAATGTAAAATCTCTGTGCTCATTGAGCTATTTTTGGCAAAAACGTACTTAGCATACAATGTATTCTAGTTCTCAAATTCTGCAGATTCTAAAGAAGTGTTTACATCGGCCAAAAGACATTTTCTTGTAGGAAATTCTCAAAATTTACCTGCTTTTTAGACCCTCTTCAATTCGTATCTACATTTCTTGATCTCCAAAATTCTTTTTCTGTTTCATTCTTGTCTATATTTTTTCATCACTTCAATAGAAGTTTATGCATGAAGAAACTAATTTGTTGCGTTTGAGTTTAGGAACGACCTTCACATTGTGGGTCAGTAAATCGAGGATCGACTGTAGTTGAATTTTGCGTGGGCTTTCGCCTTTCAGGAAAAAAAAGTGCGTCAAATGAAAGTCCAACTTTTCTGGCACGTTTACAAGGAAACATCCAACATAGAGAGTATTTTTTAAGTAATCAAGGGAGAGCAATCGGTGTTGTTTCGTGCCAAAAATATATAATTACAATTCCATCGTGCGTTTGACGCATAACAACACTTGTAATTTGTTGATACTTTTCGAAACGAAACATGAAACAATACCTTTATCCGCACAATTATTGCAGTCGAACGCATAAACAACATAATTATGTATTATTAACAACGAATTTTTCTGCTGGGTTTCCACTGCGCGATTGAACGAATGCCTCGAAATTAGTTGATAATTAAATGATGGTGCTCGGATCGGTTTTAGTCGAATTTCTGACGTTGATAATCCGAGTTTACGACCTATTTCCGACATGTGAGTTCATGTGACATGACGAATGTTGCAATTAAATGCGAAATTATTATTACATACGAATTCTGTATAGCAACAATAACTAGGCTGGGTGACATTGCGCACAACGAAATATTTGCTCGGTCATCAATTTATGGTTTGCAAGCGATCATCGTCATTGTTGCTACAACTAATTTGGAACAACCTGTTAATTCATTAGCATGCTTCGCGCCGATGTTTGATGTGTCATTAGGAAGAAGATTGAAGCTTCATTATCGTTCGCGCATGCTTAAATTCATCCTTCAATATTTTTCTAATCGGCCCATGCTCAAATTCCCATGTGCGCGCGCGTTTCCAACGTAATTTCGCCTTGACGAGCCTTGATAAATAAATAATAATATCTCCCATACGAAATGCATATACGATTTTAGCACACTCTGATTCATCGAGTAAACAGCATTCGCGAAATTGGACTTTATACGCTTGAATTAAGACCCATGATGACTCTTCATTTCTCTGATTTTTATTGTTTTATTATATTGTTTGTTTATGCGCAATTACCACATTCGAATGCAAATATGAATTTATGACCGTTGAGAAAACTTCGAAACTTTTTTTGACATAATTATTTGTCTAGTCTGGTTGGAAAATGATGTTAATAAACTTGATGAAGGTTGTCACCGTTTAATAAGCATGAATTAAGTTGTATATAACGTTGTATATAATACCAAATTGCGAATTCTCGTAATATTGCATAATCCGTTGAAAGTATTTGCTTCCTGACGTAATTGCATAACAATTCCGACCTAGAAATGTCGCCATTTCGCTTCGCATCGAATTATTTTCGATACTTCGAATCGTTTCCATTCTAGTTCTGTCAATTAAGCGCTAATTGTTTTACCTCGGAATTGGAACTATTTCATTGGAAGTCCTCGACTCATTGTGAAATCGGGAATTAATCATTCGAATAATTTACGTTTTTTCAAGTTAAAAACTGGATGATTTGATTCGAATGGAAAGTTTTACTTTTTCTTTTCCTATTTTTAAATTTTACATGTGAGGACAACGTGGGGGCCAAATCCCGGATGACGTCCGGCTATAATTAATTACAATAATTTTAAGTACTCGGTTGCTTATCTTTTATCGTATTGACAGCTACGAGACAATTCGAGAACGTAGCATTTCGAAATGGAAATCAGCAACTCCATTCGAAGCATGCTATCCATCAATTATAATTTATTGAACTAATGACTGCGATTAACTCGCTCGATGTTCGTGAACTTGTTCATCGTATAATCTCAGTTATGAGTAAAAACTGTAAATATTGATAGTTCATGTAATTTTTATGTCTCTGGAAATTTCGATGGGATCTTTTTCAGGGAACTCTGTCAACGAGATATTTCGGGATACATTTCGCGAATTTCACCACCAGCATCCAAATGAATCATGCTTCATGTTTATCTGATGCATTTCATCGGAATGAAATAAAGTGACTGTGATGACAATTGAATTAATGCAATCCTCATCTTTTCAGCATGGTTCGGCACCAGGCATTTCGTCACGATGATGTTATTTTTGGGCATGGCGAATGCATACGTGATGAGGACCAATATGTCCGTTGCAATCGTCGCGATGGTCAATCATACGGCCATCAGCAGCAAGCATACGGACGAGATTGAGATCGTGGATAATGAATGTGGAGGACCTCCTCTCGAGGTAAGCACCGACCGACAAAATTGTTTACCCTCACGGGTTGTTGTGATTTTCCGCGAACAATTGCGCATGTTTGCGCTGGGGGAATTTATCCCGTGTGTGTGCATCACTTATTTACGTTAAGCAATCGAGGAATGTTTATTTACGGTAATAAGAAACGCGCCTGATAAGAACATCATCTGCCATATTTTATCAACGGGTTTGAATGAACCTATCGAATGTCCACCGACGACCTGTTTACGAATTTATTTCGACAAGTCAGAATTTACTACCATAAATTTGTATGCACTACTTTACTAACATCGAGTAAAGTAGTCATTACTCATATTACATATTTTTGCATTTTTGAATGTTGAAGTGTATTAGTCACGAAAGGACAAAGTCTGTCCTAAAATTCCCATGAATATGTCTACCTGTTGTATTCCAGATAGATAAGAACGTGGATCTGTTCAGAAGATTGAGATAATTGTCATTTTCACGTGCGCGCAATGCCAGACGTGTAACAACATTAAAAATTATCCCTGGCCTACAAAACGCATTTAACCACTCTAAATTTAAACATTGACATTGAATATTTGAATTTTATAATTCACTGCGTCGTAGCATGTCGTCGGCTGCAGTTGGCGTGCCAACCAATAAAACAATAATTCGAAAGAATGAGAGCGTTTGGCACAATTTGCAAATTTTATAGTTATTAGGCTAATTAAATATTTAAATCCGATTAGGCTAGCGAGCACATTTGGCTCTTTATCAGACGTATCACTTAACAATGTGAGGTAATTTCAGATAAAATAGGTGTCATAAAAGTGCGCTTTTTTAGTTCAGGGCCTAAATTTGAATTTTTTCTGCGCTAGTGGAAATAACGCGCCAGGAACATACCGCTTCTTACGTAAACGCTGATAATTTATAATGGAATTTTACTTTGTGTACACATACATACTCTGTAAATTTTCATTTTATGCTCCTGACTTATCGAACAGCCATTGATTGCTGAACGACAACATATAACGACGATTTCATTGAACGATTATTCTCGAGTCTCCAAGAAAAGAGCCGCTATCTCATAAACTACTCAATACTAGTTTCAAGACCTTGTCCGAATCACTTGTCTCATACATTGTGCATGATATAACGAGATAACTTTTCGTCATTTTGTAATTCTATCAATGATTCTTAGCGATTTCTTAATACTCGCTTTTTTGAATTCTCCGAGTCGCTCGAACGCTATCAGTAAACCAATATAAATCACATCATTAAGTTAACTCGCTATGATATAATTCAACGTTTGTATAAATGCGCTGTATTTGCTGATAAGTCCAGATTGGTCTGCTTCATCAATCAGGCAGACATCAATAAAGATAAACACACCCGACTTGTTTGCTGAATGCGCAAGATGATTGCAGAACTAATCGCATTGATTACTTTCTGCAGCACAAGAATGCAACGGATGGTGAATTCGTTTGGGACACCGACGTGCAGAGCTACATCCTCAGCTCCTTTTTCTACGGATATGTCATCACGCAGATTCCATTCGGCATCCTGGCGAAACGCTACGGTAACATCTATTTTCTGGGATACGGGATGCTCATCAATTCCGTCTTCGGACTGTTGGTGCCGATCGCCGCCAGCGGTGGTATATGGTGGCTGATTGTGGTGCGCTTCATTCAAGGATTGGGCGAGGTAGGTGGACGTTGGCAAAATGTACAACAAGTGAGAATGCACCAGCCGGCACACATTTTTGCGACGCGCTGCAGAATTGCGCCACAATGCGCACTCATCATGTGCACCCTGAATTGTTGCATTGTACTCGCTTGGCAAACAATCGGGATGCTATGTTGTTGATGAAGCAAGCAAAAATGTCGCCGACGATGGCTGTTATTCTCACTTTTGTACCTTTGCATTGGTACTCAAAGTGTACATTTCTGGTCAGGGCCCTATTGTACCATGCACGCACGCTCTTCTGGCGAAATGGATTCCACCTAATGAGAGAAGTCGTATGGGTGCGTTCGTTTACGCAGGTATTATTACAAATTTTCTCTCCACTTAATCTTCTCCACCAAACAACCAAGCCAAAACAATCAAAAAAAGTAGAATAAATCGCCTCTCAAAATGCCGCTATTCATCAATCCGATCCGAAACGAACCGACCGGTTACTGCAAAAAAGAACAATGCCAAACAGCATTTGGTCGAGTTTCTTTCTATCTTTTCTAATGAGCAAACGCACATAAGCCAAACAATCATTCAGTTGTGTTTCCTGTGAGTATGCAAAACGTGATCAACCTGTGTGTGTCGATATGCGGTGTTTGTGTCACATATTGATTGCGTTGAGAGTTTTCGCGCTCGTCCCTCGCATCTTGTTAATAAGTCAATTTCATGCCCTTGATTTGTTATTCTAGGTGCCCAATTCGGCACGGTTATCTCGATGCCGTTGAGTGGTTTGTTGTCTGCGTCCGAGTTGGGCTGGCCGTCAATATTCTATGTGTTTGGTGCGGTTGGCACCATTTGGGCACTCGCCTTCATCTGGTTTGTGTTTGAAGATCCGGAGGTCCACCCACGCATCAACCCCGAGGAGAAGAAGTACATCATTAATGCATTGTGGGGAACGCAGGGAATTACTGTACGTGGCGCAGCAAACTTTTTGAGTCGGCAATTTGAATCTTTAATCATGCGGGCGTTTCTTTGCAGATGCCTCCGATCCCATGGAAGGCAATTATCAAATCGTTGCCATTCTGGGCGATTCTGATCGCTCACATGGGCCATAACTACGGCTACGAGACGTTGATGACTGAATTACCAACCTACATGAAGCAAGTCTTGCACTTTGATCTGAAAGAAGTAAGTTTCAAACTTTTTGAGCGCGCTGGACCGTTAATTAATTCACTTCGTTTCAGAACGGCTTCTTGTCCGCTCTGCCTTATTTGGCCATGTGGATCTTTTCGATGGGTATCAGTCATGTCGCGGACAAACTACTTAGTACAAATTGCTTCAGTCTGACTATAGTTAGGAAGATACTCAATGCCATCGGTAAGCGATTTTCCGTTGGGTGTATTTTTGGATGCGCCTAATTTGATTTTGTTTTCTTTTTTGCGCGCGTGAAACAGGTCAATACGGTCCAGCTATTGCCCTGATTGGTGCCTCATTCACCGGCTGCAATCGTTGGCTCACCGTTGGAATTCTCACCGTGGGCGTCGGTCTCAACGGCGGCATCTATTCCGGCTTCAAAGTGAATCACTTGGACATCTCGCCAAGGTTCGCCGGCATCCTCATGTCCTTCACGAACTGCCTCGCGAATCTCGCGGGTCTTCTTGCGCCCATCTTCGCCGGCAACATCGTGAAGGGCAGCAACAACAGCATGACCACGCACGGCAAGTGGCAGGTCGTCTTCATCACCGCTGGCGCGGTGTACGCGGTCTGCTGCACCGTCTACATCATCTTCGGCAGCGGCGAGCGCCAGCTCTGGGACAACCCGGACGACGACGAGGAGACGAACAGCAGCAGTCGAAGTAACCGGAACAGTCGAGATAAAGATGTTGAGAGTGGTAACAACCAAATGACCACCACGACGTAGGAGTTAGCTTTCAGTGCGTGTGTTCGTGTGGTTGGTTTGTTGCGCGTGGTTGTTTTTATATGAGAAAATGTGTGCACGTATGAAGCCAGAGTAATCGTACGCTAGATTTTAGATAAATTATTAATTTTTTCAATACTTAGAATTTACAAGTAGTGATACCCGCGAACGCCTCATCTTGTTTACCCTCGTTCATAAGAGAATCCAATCCTGCATTCGCAGCAAAACTAATTCGCAACTGCTGTGTTATTTTAAGCGTAATTTAATTGGATCAATTTAATTTACATAGCCAATTAGTTGTTGAAACTGATCAATCATATCATTAAGCTAGGCATCCTTAGCTGCAATCATATTTTATTCAATGAGCCACCAGAAATTGAACGTAGATAATGTAGGCACAAACAAATATTCGTTTTGTTTTCTTCTCTTATTTGTACATATTTAATTAAACTTTTTGTATCAAACAGTTGTTGATTAAATTAGTAGGGTCCAATGCATGTTTCTGCACGATCAACTCATTGTGTTGCTGAAACGCTATAATTTATTTCAATATAAGTACATATCATTGTATTCCTTGCTATTCGGGTAATAAATGGCAAAGTACATATTATAATCTTATAATGCTAATCATTTACATGCTAAAGTGGAAAATCACGCATTCCAAGTGGAATAATGATCAAAAATACGTATAATAACTAAACATATTAATAAGTGGTCATGCTGCTAGTTTCAAACTTAGTATTAGAAATGTAAATAGCATAATAGTAGCATTGCTTGCAATAGAAACTTGTAAATATCAACTGGCGAAACAATACAATTTAATTGTTTCTACTTGTACAAGGGCGAGGTGAGGAAACGTCGTTGTCTTCCTTTAATTGGTGTTCTGCTGGTTGGCCTGAGCAACGAGTCCGTGCTCGGTGTTTGCTGCAATCTGCCAGTCGGTTGCGTTTGCGCCAAGTTAATAAAAAGCGACCAATAGTCGTCTGGCAGATTCATAACAGCTTCCATTACCTATAAATAAAACAATGACGATATTTATTGACCAATTAACATTGACACTGTGTGAAAACAATGGCACTTTTTACTCGCAAGATGTGTAAATCGTGCACATGCTTATGTAAATAATGTTAATTACCATATTTTGCTGTCTCGTTTCTGTGTAGAGATTATCCTCGCTGGGATTCGAAGATGAATAACCAACGATCGTTGGGCCAAACACTTTCGACAAGTTTGAAATTGGCATTTTACATTCGGGCGCCACTGCGACGCTGTAAAATTAATAATGCCATTATCTCAACGAACGTTTGCAATTTTCAAGCCAAATTACCGTCTCAAATGTAGCATCATGTAAGCCAATGTGTCCCTGTTTGGCTGAGGCAGCTGATCGATAAGTCTGTACAGCCCCGAGGTGATATTCTCTTGGTCGCCTTCCACGCAGGCGACAAAACTGGGCCACAAGTTGTACGTTACCAACGGCTCATGCAAATATCTCAAGAAATCCTTGACAGTACCACAAACGACATGTATGTCGATTTCTTTCAAGTTCGGCGAGCCTTTAGCACGTAAAAACTTCTCCTTCAACTGCTTAACTTCACGTTCTGATCCCGGGATGCGATAGATGCCCAATTCTCGAAGGCCTCGTGCTTCGATTTCATTAACGCAATGTACAATTAATGCGGGTACCATTGGGGCACAAGTTGGAGTAAAATCGCTGATCAAACCCTGCAAAATGTATTACGTTAATTGTTATGTATTACACTTTTCAAATTGTAACTCACCAGAAGATTGCGAGTTGGTGTGTTCACGTATGGAACACAAGGAAGAGGCAAATCGTTCTTACATTCTGGATGGCAAGTCGCGCGGCAATCTTTGCATTTCAGAGCAGTTTTACCGAAACGCAGCTTCTTGCCACATTGACCGCAAGTATCTGGTAAGACGATTGTTTTCGTCTGAAGACAATGTTGGCGTACAGAAGCTTTTGGCTGTTCAGGCTTCGGCGTGTTTTGATTTTGTTGCCACATATCAAAGATTAAATCTGCTGGTGGAGCAGTTGGAGGCGGAGCAGCTTCCTGAGGCTGTAAAATTTGAATTAACGATAGATATTTTTATGATTTTAAAAACGAACCTCTTGAAGTTGCTTATCATTTTGCTGAGGCACGGATTCAATAATCGACGTAGCAGTTATAGGCCCATGTTTAGGAACAGTGAGGGTTGTCGTAGCACGAACGCTATCAGTATTATTAATCTAAGCATATAAATTATTAGCCACTGTACCCAGAAAATTATTAATGGTGTAGTTTGAATTTCTACTCACTTCAACAACTCGTTGATGCGTTGAAGAACGTCGTTTTTTCACTGGTGGCTCTGGACCAGCGCTAAGACGAGCCTTCTTCCAGGTTCTGCCCACATTAACATTAGAAGTATCCAAGTCATCTTCAGATTTTGAATAACTGAAATCGGATAGCAATGAACCTGCAAACATATAGGTTTGTTAAATATGCAATGTAGGTATATTATTTTTGATGTACCTGTAGTGTTCACTTCTGGAATAGCTCCCAAATGCCCATAGGAATGATTGGGATCAAATAAATATGATTTATCTTGATTGAGGAATGAGAGTTTCTCATTTGCCTCATGATTCAACAAACTTCTGTTGTCTTTGAACAGGAACTCCTTAACTTTTCTAATTTGAGTCTTCAATTCATCCTTTTCATATTGCAGTTGCCTACTGTGCCTCTTCTCTTGATCAACCATTTTCCTTGCAACATTCAGCTTGCTTTCGATGTCACTCAACATTTGAGTTCTCTTTTCAATATCAATCTGTAGTCTCTTACATTCATCCTCAGTCATCTGCAACTGATTTCTCATCTCTTTCATTTGGCTAACCATTTCCAGCATGGCATCTTCAACATCACTTTGTCTCTGAATCTTCACTGCTTTAAGCAGCTCATCAAATTCAGCAACCAGAGTCAAGTCCCCTGTACCAGAGCTTTCAGTGCTTTGCACACTGTGAATACTTTCATCACTCTCAGAAGTCTCCACTGGAGTGTATGTTGGGAAATAATCTGTTCTTGGTGTTTTGAACAGAGGTGTTCGAGTACTTTTTGGTGTATAATATTTATCCCCCATTATTATAGTTAAGTATAATCTCTAGAAATAAACGATGCACTAGTAGAATAAAGATTAATACTCTATTTAATAACGCTTTCGGTCTTTAGTTTAGCGAGTTAAACGTTTAGCTTTAATTTTGGAAATGTTGTCTTCTCAACGGTCAAACATTTTTGATTTCCCGGATTTAATGGTAACATAAACATGTTCTAAAGGTACGAATACTGCGAAATTAGGTTAATTTAACAGGATTTAATAATGGGGGCGCCACATGTTCAAAATGTTAGAGATATTATATGATTGCAGCAATCACCGAGGGCGCTGCCTATTTATTTTGTAATTTCTTTATTTCCAGGTTATGTTGATCTTTGATTTCTCCATGGACAGCTGGCAACCGCCATTTTTAATTCTTATTATAAACTGTAGGGGGCGATACCAGTATCATATTTTGCGATATTTTGCATGTTTCAGATAATTCGTTCCGCTGCTAGTGAATCAAGTAACAAGTGAATCAGTTGTTAGTGTAAAGCAGTGTTTTGTTATGCATGTGCATGCATATCAATATTGTTAAAAGGTAAATGCAGTAACGAACTATTTTTTAGGCCGTTGTTTCTAACCTACAATGCGCATGGGTTATTTAATGGCAAAAATTGGTTTCTGTTTGCATAAGTAATTTAGTTTTAGCACTACTGTGCTTTCTGCTTACATAAAAATTTATTTGTCAAGGTAGAGAAAACTTAAAAGGGTATTTTGCGTTTATAGTGTAACAAGATTACGGCCTCTTATTATTTTCACCATGCAGCTAAACAAAATCCAATTTAAAGTGACCTATTAGAATGCTAACATTCTTTTTCATATATTACACTTTTTATTATAAATATTTTAGATATGCAATGCAAATGTGTAACTAAATTTAGATTTGTTTGCATGAGCATGGAGGCTTTAAATTGCACATGCACACAGTTCTCATAAGAGGGAAGCAAATAATCAACTGCATAATTCATGTAATGCAGCAGGGCATTCGTGATTATTCGTTAATATTTAATTCAATTTTCAGATGACTATCAGGACGATTATGGAGTTTAAGTTGGAAAACAGTGGGAGCGATGAATTAAGCGTAGAAAAACATTTCCACGGAGCTGCATTCGGATATTATCAATTATGGAGGACTATTATCAGAGGTAAATAATGGAAACGTCTCTCGTGCCTTGTTTCATTCCGAGAGTTATTTCGCTTAATTAGAAAAATGACGACACTGCAGTGCCCATTATATTCCACATGCATAAAATGGGAAAGTACCAATTTTACGTTCGCGATGCATTGGCGAATGTCGCCTTCAGTTTTTATTAGAATGCTGAGCTCAGCATTGGAACGTGCAATGCGAAAAATGCGTCGAGCAGCAACATTCGCACGTTGCGAATGCGGGCAGTGAGGAGCGACAAGTGCTGTCGTTAGACGCGAATTTTGGCAAACGTTTGCGCGACCGTGTGCGCGCTTTGTTATTGTTTCGGCACTTGTTGATTATTATCCTTCACGGCTCATTCAGCCGGCCATTAGCGCGGCACAATGCAGCCGATATTAAGGCAATTGCTCGCGGCGTCGCTCGCAAACGAATAAATTGCAGACGAGTGGCAATCAGGCGGCGTTGCTTCTCGCACGCGTTTTAGGAATGATTGAATGCGCGTGCTAATTGACGCCGAAATGCAAATGGAATCCTCATCAATTCGGCCTAGCACGTCCTGTTCGAGAGCACGAAGGGAGCGGACGAGAACGGCGCACGCGTGTGCATAACAATCAGCTGTAAAACAATACGTAATGGATTTGATATTCCCGGACAAAACGTGAACGTTGAGTGTTCGTGCACCGGGTTGTGCCAAAAAAACTTCCGCCTGCGTATCACTTCCACTGCCATTCACCAGGACCTCGAAGCGCCAACGTAAGTCCAGCCAACTTTGTTGTACTCCGCAGGATAATAAATCGTATGCGTAAAAATAGCGCCATTCTTTTGTGTTTTGTGCGGCCGGCCGCAAATAGTTTCTGTTCAGGTTTGCGACTGACCGCGCTCCATACATTTACGTTTCGTTTATCATTAACACGCTCATTGTTTTCGCAGGCTGCGTGCGGGTAATTCCTGTTTCGTTGCGGTCGGTGGCAGCGATTGTCGTGGAAATCTGTGCATACATTTCGCCGAGCGCAGACGGAAAAAAGCAGCAGCGCAACGACGACCAGCAGTAGGTCTAGCCGTTCGGCCGTGTTTGGACTCCTAGTTAACGCGCGCGCGAGAACCGGCCGCGAACATGGTCGTCGGCCGGGAGGCTCTCTCGCCGAGGACGGCGTAGTCTGGCAGGCCGAGAAGCGAGAGCACAACAAAATCAATGTGTGCGGAAGCGTCGCGACGCGCGCACCACTCCCTCATACACGAATGCACACCGTCGTCCGTATAGATTCGAGAGCATGTACAATCAGCATTCGCCCGATTTTTATTTATTTATATTCTAAGCGCAGACATGCGTGCGGTGCGCGCACCTGAAGACCGCCAGCCGACGAAATACGAGCCGACGACGACGCGTTGATTGAAAAGTGCGCAATAATTTGCACGACTCTCGGCGTCCCCAAAAACGACGCCCGCTGGAATTACACTCAGAAGTCAGTGTAAGTACTACCGCTGTTTACCATTAGCATTAAAACGTGCGAGCGGGAAAACGCTCGTAGTATTTTCATTTAGTTAAGTGCCCGAATCGAGCGCACGCTGCATGCACCGCCAACGACGACGGATGCATTTGTGTTTCGCTATTCGCGCGTCGTGTGAGCACGAGAGGATGAGGCTCCCGGTTTCATCGGCAGCGCATGTCCTTTTAATCAACCGTCGAACAATATACACGCTGCACGAGCGAGCGCAAGCAACGGAAACTCAATCGGAGGCGGCGTTGGAAAAACGAGAAGACAAGCTGTATCCCGATGCTGGCTCGCACATCCAGATGGAAGTTTTCTCCGATTCGCAGCGAGAAGACAATCGATATGCGGGAATGTATGGGAGCTGGAGCGCGTGCTTCAGGATTGAGTGCAAGCGCGAATCCGATCGAATGCGCCATTCCATTTCCAATTTTCTTCCGCTCATATCTCACCGCCGGCAGGCGCGCGCGCTCCACTGATGGGATAAATAGGAGGAAGGAAAGTCGTTCCCGTTTACACATGCCCGCGCGTTTACATCGTAAATAGATGCGCGCCTGTCGATGGATGCTTTTCGGGGGCGGGCGGCCGGCCGGATGGAAGCGTGCGCCGCCGGAGAAAGGGTCGGCGCAGAGAAGACTCCTTCGGGGGCAGTGCGTGTGTGTTCAGGTACACACACGCGGATGTTTTACGGGCCGAAAGCAGCCGCCTCTATCTGCGCGCACCTGAATATATTGACATTTGATAGCCGCGCGCGCTCGTGTTGGAGTCGACGTCGCCGCCGTCGCCGCCGCCAACGGAGAGTATCGCGCGCAGTAGTCGCGCTCTGGCGGATGCACAGCGTGCCGGATTGTTGCGCTCTCGCTGCCACCAGAGTCCAACGGTCAACCCGACGAAGAAGACGTCGCCGAAGACGACTCCGAAGTCGTGAGTGACCCAATACCGTGTTAGTATCGATAAATTAAATTACTACCTCTAAGAAATTGAATCGGAAGAATTCTGATATAACAAAATTTTTTCTTTGATTTTCTTTGTCCGTTATATTTCGTGACACCGTTGATTCAATCGTTTCTTAATGGTAAACTAATCAAACAAATTAATCGACGTTATTGTCACCAATAAAACGCGCTTATATTCAAATCCAATAACGCACGCGGACGCGTAACACCCAATCATTTCGTTCAATTAAACGCCGCAAATAGCGGCAGCTGAATTGCATAGATTTGCATCGAATTAAAAAGCGGTGTCACTGTTTTATTGTTCTGCTGCGAAGCGTTCGACTTTTGGAGGTCAGCACTACGTTAACTTTCGGCGCGTCGAAGGTTTCATTTCTCTTCGGTCGGTTGATTAACATTTCAGTGTTAGGTGCGCTTGCCAGCCGTGTGCACATGATTTGTTTGTGCACCAGGTGCCGCTTGCCAGGAGTCTGCACGACTCTATGCAAACGCGTCTGAAGTCGGGGAGTGTTTCTATCTCTTTGGTTTCTTTGGCAGGAGTTCGCGACGTAGCAGCAAGTGGACGCAATGGCTGAAGACGAGCTGAACGACGAGGCGACCGACATCAACGCCAAAGGAGGTTTCCGTTCGCGCGGCCGGAAAGGCGCCCTCAAGAAGAAGAACGTGTACAATGTCAAGGATCACAAATTCATGCCGAGGTTCTTCAAGCAGCCGACGTTCTGCTCGCACTGCAAGGATTTCATTTGGTAAGTGCCTTACATCTCACACTGCGCGAGCGACTCGATGCGTTGAAATCTTTATTTTTACCCATTCGAAGAGAGGATTTATTCGCTGCCGAAATGCATGCTGGACGTTTCCTGATTTTATTGCTTAACCGTCTGCCATTTGTAGGCGGGATTCGTGCCGTTGAGGCCATAATGTACTACGATGATGTCGGGCTTTATGATTTTGGCAGATTTTATCGATCTACTACTCTCTTCTTGTGTGTGCGCGCTACACGTATTCGTGCAATTCACCTGTTGATTGGCTAACAACGCGACTGGCTGAGATGCTCGGGAAATGTTGAACCACATCCCAGATACAGCGTAAATCCTGGACAGGATTCGCCTTTTTGAGCAGCCCTTTTGTTCCATACTTGTTCAGTAACGACCCTTTTTTACCCAAGTCAACCCGCTCAATTATGTAATATCATAATGAAAATCTGTTAACTTAAAGCATTTAAAAAGGCATTTCGTTTGCATTATTCATCAAATGTATTTCCAATACGACGTGGGGTGCAAAAACAAAAACAAAGGAAATTGCATTTCCAATTCAATTTTAAAACATGAGCGCATGAGCGCATTTTCATCACCCAAAACTAAATAATTCACATCTATTTAGTTATGCAATATATATGGAATCGGTAATAGATTCGAGGAACACCGAGGATCTCAGACATGTTGCGTGCCTCGAGCTTAATCATAGACACTCACTCACTTGAATTGAATGGCATTTGCCAACGAATCCGCCCCCCGTTGTTATTATAATACGCGTGCGGCGAGATCGACCTAATAAAGGTTCATTCGGCGCGTTCCAACCCGGAGAACATGCACGCGCCCCTTTTTGGGCTGATAACACCCAGTCCGATTAGATCGGAGCCTCATTAGGAGGACGCATACGGTTGTTCAATGAGCTGTCCGACATCATCCGCTACAAGCGAATTGTTTCGGCGCATTCCAGCGGATCGTGAAACATTCGCAACATTTGATTGAAAACGCAATTATGACGGGAGCGTGAGCTGGAAGATCGACCCATTTGGCGCGCGCTGACCACCACCACACACACACCCACGACCGAGAAGTTAACGGCCGTGTGTGTCCGTGATGTTAACAATTCGCAATGTAAACCAGCAGCCGGTTTATTGATCACAAATTACGTGTTTATTTTTAAAATGGGTTTTATATATGGGTCATTTCCAACACTCACACGCGTCCATCATGCTTTACGACGCGCCCGTAGGGCAATTGCTTCATTCGCCAAAAACGAGCCGACTTTGCATTTATATTTATGCGCGCGCTGTGGCGCACTTTCGTCGAGGTACTTGAAAAATTAACGCACGAAGTTGGCTGCGATGTCAACCGTTGATGACGAGCTGACGATGATAGGTCTCTCCGAAGAGAAATGTGGACCTGGTGCGCGGAGGCGTCGATAACGCGCGCTCTCCAAACTTTGTATATTTTACAATGCTCTTTGTCCGTGTGTGTTTTCACATCATTTCCACGTTTGTTTACTCAGGCAAAGAGAGACGAACCCGTTTATAGAAAAGTAATGAATTTTGCGCACGTAACTGCACCTCCATGCTGCAATTTATTATTAACAACGCAAACACCCGGCGGTGTTTCAATTCTCAATTCGTTTTCTCTGCAAATGATAATTTCATATTCCGAGCCGTTATTGGAAACCTGCATGGTAATTTGCCAAAATATAAATCATTACATGCAGCGCTCAAATCAATGTGTCCTCGTTAAATTCCACATTAAATTGATTAATTGGGACATGATTGTTGCATGCGGTCGAGGATCAAACATTAGAGGAAGCAGTAAATTCTTTTTGGCGCATTCCACGAGTTGCGTAAAAATTGTTATGGGAAATGTAGGATTTCCGTTCGTTTACTTTAAACTGTTAGACATGAAATTATAATTTAGTTTCATCGTTTGTAGGCAGCTGGCAATCAGACGCTTATCCTACATTTGTTCGCTCGTTTGTTTCCAACATAATGCTTTATACTTTGCGAAAGAATGCGCGTTTCGGAGTCCGTTCTGCACGTTGCGAATTCATGCAGCGTTTAATACTTCAACTCTTGACATTGCTGAATAAATAACCGGCGCAATTTTGTTCCAGGGGTTTCGGCAAGCAAGGATACCAATGCCAAGGTATGAGATGAAGTGAAGAGATGCGTTCGCTACGAGCAGTAGCAATTCGCATGCGTTTAAATTCACGAAAGGAATTTAATTTCCCGAGCGCGACACTACCACACAATGATTCGCCCGTCTTATCTCATTTTCTTCTCTGCTGTTCGCAGTGTGCAGTTTTGTCGTGCATAAAAGATGCCACGAGTACGTCACGTTTACATGTCCTGGCGCGGACAAGGGCGCCGATTCGGACGTACGTGCATCGCCTACCAAACTGATCTATGGCCGATAATAAATAAAGTAAACGCACGATTTATTCTAGGATACGAGGACGAAGCACAACTTCAAGCCGCACACGTACTCTTCGCCGACGTTCTGCGATCATTGCGGCTCATTGTTGTACGGCGTGCTGCACCAGGGGATGAAATGCTCAGGTAGGCGGCATCGACAAGATCTAGATCTATAGCGTTTCAATTGCAATGAATGTCGCCTTAATGACGGCCGTGAATGCGCGCAATTAGAGAATGCGCGAAGATGTATTGCCTCTCCAATCGCCAAACAGTATGCAATTGCTTCCCTCATCCTTACACCATCAACCACCATCTGGACATTACTGTTAATAAATGGATTTGTGCAGCCTGCGATATGAACGTTCACAAGCGATGCGAGGAGACGGTGCCGAATCTCTGCGGTTGCGATCACACCGAGCGACGTGGAAGAATTCAGCTAAAAATTACTTGCGCTGGAAATAAGTTATCGGTTGAAGGTGAGATCACTGTTTCCTACATTACAATGAATCCTTTTTTAATCCTCAATAATCTAATTTATTTCGCTTTCATGTTATCAATCAATTTCGGGTCTACAGTTTGCCAGGGCAAGAATTTGATTCCTATGGACCCGAACGGATCCAGTGACCCATATGTTAAGCTGAAATTAATCCCCGACTCAGACAATGTAAAAAAGAAAACAAAAACGATACGTTCATCACTTAACCCGGTCTGGAACGAAACGTTGTCATTGTAAGTGAAGCCTTTTCAAACGCAAAGTCATTTGGTAATTATTAATACCCCATTTTCGCATTTTTCTCGCATCTAATGAACGCAGCGATCTCAAAGCCGAAGACAAAGATCGACGGCTGCTTATCGAGGTGTGGGACTGGGATCGTACGTCTCGCAATGATTTCATGGGCTCACTGTCGTTCGGCATCTCGGAATTAATAAAATCGCCCGTTAACGGCTGGTTCAAATTGTTGACGCAGGAAGAGGGCGAGTTCTACAATGTGCCAGTGCCGGAGGAGGGCGTCGACTTGGCGCAAATTAAATCCGCAATGAGGGTAAGATTTATTATTCATTTTCGATGATGGGCGACGACGCGAACGCGATGAGAATTGTATGGCATTTGCAGAAGACTTCCATTACGAAGAAGCCGTCGCTCGCCGAAAACAAGGACGTGCCGCACAACATGGGCAAGAAGGATGTCATCCGCGCGACCGATTTCAATTTCTTGATGGTATTAGGCAAGGGATCGTTCGGGAAAGTTATGCTCGCTGAACGGAAGGGCACGGACGAGCTGTACGCCATCAAGATACTGAAAAAAGACATCATCATTCAGGACGACGACGTCGAGTGCACCATGGTCGAGAAGCGTGTGCTAGCGCTGTCGAGCAAACCGCCATTCCTTGTACAATTGCATTCCTGTTTCCAAACAATGGATCGCCTGTATTTCGTAATGGAGTATGTAAATGGGGGTGATCTTATGTTCCAAATACAGCAATGCGGCAAGTTTAAGGAGCCTGTCGCAGTGTACGCATTGACGCGCTGCCGTCCCCCGCTTCGTTGAATAATTGTACGCTTCTTTTAGATTCTATTCGGCCGAAATTGCGATTGGACTATTCTTCTTGCACAGCCGCGGCATTGTCTACCGAGATCTCAAGTTGGATAACGTCCTATTAGATCAGGACGGGCATATAAAGATCGCTGATTTTGGCATGTGCAAGGAAGGCATCCTGGGCGACAAAACTACGAAGACGTTCTGCGGCACGCCTGACTACATTGCTCCGGAAATTATTCTTTATCAGCCCTATGGAAAGTCCGTGGATTGGTGGGCTTATGGCGTCTTGTTGTACGAAATGCTTGTTGGCCAACCGCCGTTCGATGGGGAGGACGAGGAGGAATTATTTGCCGCCATAACTGATCATAACGTTAGCTATCCCAAAGGACTTTCAAAAGAAGCAAAAGATGTTTGTAAAGGGGTAAGCATTATTTCATTATATGGCCTTGTTAATAAATCATTAATCTCAATTTATTTTATTGCATTAAAGTTGTTGACCAAGAATCCGACGAAACGCTTAGGATGCGGCGGTCATGGCGAAGAGGATGTCAGAGGTCATGCATTTTTCCGACGCATTGATTGGGAAAAAATTGAGAACAGGGAGATTCAACCACCTTTCAAGCCAAAGATTGTAAGTTTCTGTAAAAACATATCTTGTATGTATATTAATATCTAACTAATATTTCCAATTGCATTCTTTTAGAAACATCGTAAAGATGTTAGCAATTTCGATAAGCAATTCACATCGGAAAAGACGGACCTCACGCCCACAGATAAATTGTTCATGATGAATTTGGATCAGACTGAATTCATGGGCTTCTCATTCTTAAACCCAGAATTCATTCAGCATGTTTAAGGCATGATATCCAGCACTATTCAACTGATTCTTAAAAGGAATTGGTGAGTACATTCAGACATATTTGACGACACAAAATAACACAACACGCATGCAACACAATACTTTCGCAACACATATGTATTTGTCGTTTAATCTCAAATTAAACTAAACTCTTTTAGAATACATGACCTTAATATCATTTAGCTATAATTATTGTATAATACACATGGGCGCCTGTTGTTGTGTTCGTGGTGCTTCTGGTAGAAAATTCGTGATGATTCTTGACTGTTATTAGAATTCAAGTATAAAAATAAGTCCGGCATTGACAAAGGATAATCTTCATCTTTGACAATTACCTCTAGGACTTTTTGCAAGCAAGTCAGCGCATTTTAAAATTTACATTATGAATAATTTAATTACTCGAACAGAACAGCAACGGAAGAGCGACCATATTGAGCGTTTGACCTTAATTCTTTTGCCTGTGTTTGGAGTAATTCTTTTAACTGTTGTACGACTTCAAATATCATTACGTTTTTTCCTTGTTGCTCTTACTCAAGTAATTGATGGATATTATTCTATCTTGTTGCATTATGTTATGCTGGGTGTTTAAAGAAACGCAAGCAAGCTCTTATCATTGATCGTAGAACAATACATCAATATTATAGATATATATATATATTTCAGTATACTGTGATTTTAAACACTCTGCATATGCATAAACATATAGTCATACAATTACTACTAGTATGTTACAAAAAATAAGACTTGAAAAATATTGAAAAAAAAAAAATGAATTCATGCGTAATTGGACATCTTTCTCAATGTGCCATTGATAATAATTATTTCTATTACTAATTTACTAATCTAATATTAATAATAATGTTATAATACAAAGCATATTCAAATTATTATACATATATACATATTATATATACATGAATAACAAATTATTGATTTATACGACGTCTGTCGCTAGTAGACTCTTTACTATATATTGAAAATGCAGATTGTTGTTCATGTTGGAATAAGTACATCAACTGCGAACGGAATTGCTTTTATTCAAACATCATGTGTTTCTTACATAAGATGCGGAACGAGCCATTAATGTGATGCTATCTACAATGCATTAAGTTGGCTTTCAAACCAACTGAAAAAGAACGTAAACCAAAGATAAGGTATTAATGCAATATTGCACAATGCAATAAATATAGAAATAATATCAAATGAAACTAAAGGGAAACCACGTTATAAGCAAATCCAATGATCAAATCAAACTGATTGCTCTGTCTATTTCAAGTGATATTCAAAGTTAGTGAATAGTATCTAAATATTGCATTAGAAATAATTAAAAAGACACTTTTCAAATATCATAAGAAATAATATTCATATTATACTCAACAGTATGACTTACTATTTGTTTTGCAAAATGCGCATGTTACATTCATATTCAAATAATGAAAAAGGCAGTGAGTAAAATATTATTCAATCAGGAAAACTACTGGTAATTAATAATATACAAGGTAGTATTCAAAACAGTAAACTTTAACTACATATTGGCAAATGTATAATATTCGTAATAGGTATTATTGCGATGTCTCACTGACATGATAATTCTTATACTATCATTACACCTAATACCAAACCAAAAAAACAAAATACTCTTCTCGATTCTTCCATATTATGTAGTTTGATTTTAATATCAGATATTCTGTTATTCGAAGTTGTAACGTATTACTGTTAATTGAACGTAGTAGTCCCTTAGATGGATTGTCGACTTTAAAACTAAATTAACACATTGTTCTTAAATAAATTTGTAAATAAGAAAGTGAAAATCTAGGAATGAGCTGAGCAACTAGGATTTGGAACACGTAATAATTGAAGGGAATTAAAGTGCGTAATCATGAAAACGTCGACAACTGAATTGCCGCCCTTGATTCAAAATGTGAATTCTAAAAAAATTTATAATGAAGCACGTATTAAAATTTACACAAATAAGTTGACTAACTATTACAGGGACTTACTAATCATATACAAATTGAAATGATTAAGAGTAACATTGATAAATAAGAAGTAATGTAAACTTCCCCAAAACTATATTTATATATCAAATCTACTCTATTGCTACATATATAACTTGTTTATACTCTTCTATAATTATTATATAATCAATTTTCTTTAATACTCCTTGTAATGAAAGGTGAAACGAATCTCGACGTGAGGTTCTGGAAGATGATTGAATTTGTAGCGAATTAACATTCATCAACTATTCTTGAACAAATATTGCCAGCATAGGACAATCTTTTACTGAGTCATTTTGCAAGTCAAGTGTTATAGCTGATACTCTACATTATTAGTCTCAAAAGTGAAAGATGATTACTGTGAATGTATTTATTAATTAATCATAATACCTATGTGTCGAATATTTGTATAAGTACTAGTAGTGCATTGCTGCAGTTCAATTTAAATTTATTCAAAATATCTTATGGGTAAAAACTCTTGAAGCATTGTTTAATTTCATTCCATATATTTTTGCCAACCCTCTAGCTACTTCTACAAGTCTAAATCATAAACCGAAATAAACAAAACCAACATTAACTGAAATATTTTAAAAAATTAACGTTTATTACTTTAAATGGGAAATGTATGACCACTTATTACTGTTCCTTTCTAAATGATTGTTAATTATTTATTGGTAAATATATGACTACTGTTAATTCTTAATATTCTTAATTTTCAAAACTAACTTGATGTTTACTAACTTCAAATGAAAATAATGGTGCAATTCGAACGTAAATT
The DNA here is from genome assembly GCA_030264555.1 of Aleochara sp. GC000083. Taxonomy (NCBI): domain Eukaryota; kingdom Metazoa; phylum Arthropoda; class Insecta; order Coleoptera; family Staphylinidae; genus Aleochara; species Aleochara sp. GC000083. The sequence goes on along the minus strand of JARJDZ010004470.1, from coordinate 2,422 downwards.
TAATCTAGGGAGCGCTGCAAAACAGTATGTCTCGTATGGCCGCCATGGCCGCTCTGATAACACGGCAATGCCAAATTGCTTGTGGTTTTCTCCAGTACTTTTTTCCGTTTCATGTTCGAATATTCAGAAAGTTGGATAATATGGAAGTAGATCTTTCAGTGGTGCCTAATCATATGCATTTCTATAAATTGCATAATCTCAAATGGCACAAGCCCTGGTGCTGGTCTCAAGGTATTGTGTGAACCATTCATTCCTATAATTATTAATTAATGTAATGTTTGTGTGGTGTTACAGCTAGTCTTCCCTACAAATAAGAAGAAGTCAAGAAGCAATAGACATTTCAGGGTTATTTTAAATAATATAAGGTACTGAAGTAGTTTCTACTTCCATTGGATTACATTTCTGTAAATTCGGTATGTATGTGAATGTCACATTATTTGCCCTGTTTTAGAATCTTCTTCGCAAGTGTTTTTCAATCAACACTACAAGTTGAGAAAATGAAAGTTGCAATGGATGCATCTTTTTGTGGGTTAAATATAAATATATTGGATCCATGTCTTGCTATATATCCACAAATGATAAATGTAATGGATTTTTCATGCTCTTGCATAAATGGTGGTGCATATATGGTATTGTACATACAAATAATTCCAACAAATGTAGCTATTAATTCATTTAATATTTTGTAGATGATTGACCAATTGATGGCTCATTGCTCAACATATATTTCATTTGATCCTTAATATGTGTGCTGTGCTTTGATCTATGCTCCTATTGGTAAGTGTATTTAAATTTCCTTAATTCTCTAATTTTGCACAGAGACACTTACTTTATGCACAACAGTTAAATGACTCTGCTTCATAATATCACTGATGTGATTTGAGTTCATGAGCAGCTGCTCTGTGTTACTTGTGGGATATGAAAATAATTGGTAGGAATCACCATTACATGATGGACAAATTTTAGGCAGCGTTGAACATTTGGCAGCATATATTAACTGTATTTTATAAACAATTCATTCCTGTATATTCAATAGGTGAAGTGTCTTATTATTTTTATTTCTACAGGTTCTGCAAGTATGGTTGGAGTTGCCATTACATGATAGGAGAATTTTAGGCAGCGTTGGACATTTGGCAGTAAATATTAAGGTATTTTATAAACATATTCCTGTATATTCATTTGCAATTGTATCATTGAGGGTGTAGGACCCTGTTTAATTTCTTGGAAACCAAGAATGTTATTGTCAGAGTTCTAGTCGTATTTTGTAGGAAATTTAATGCGTTTTCTATTTCCGGTTTTATCCACTGCTGTGGGGTCCTCCAGCAATTTTTTAAGGTATTGTTTTAATAATTTATATCAATACATTATGTTATAATGTTATAATTTTCCCTGCTTCAGAATCTTGAAGGTGCGAGGGATATTCTGAAGCATCTCCAAGCTGTGTGGGCTCCTGCAGCAATTGTAAGGTACTGTCAATGTGTTGTAATTAACAAAAACAGGTGTTTTATTTATAAACAATTATTTTCTGTAGTTATCTTTCCTTAATATTTAATTAATAAACTAATTCTTCGTATTCTTTCATATTCTTTACTCTATCCCTTGATTATTTTTTTGGTTATGTTCGTACCTGGGGTAGAACGAAGCAATGGCGGACGTAAAATAACACTTTACTCCCTGTGTATAGTCGGTCCGCTGAATATTGGTTTTATGGTCACTTAGCCAAGTTCCAAACCACGGGAATAAAGTTGCATTTTACTCCCGCTATCGGGCGGGAATAAACACCCCACTTTATTCCCCGTTGTATAGTCGGTTCACTTGGTTTTGGTTTTTATTGCCCACGTTTGTGGAGGGAGTAAAACGATTCTTTATTCCCTCATTCTATAGTTGGTTTGTTGCGGGTTGGTTTTTATTACCCACCAAAATTTGCGTGTTTAAGGGTTACTTTTATGTTCAATCACAAGATGTAACATGACTATGTGTTGGACGAACACTTTGTTTGAATTTTATATTGTCGTTCACACATTGTGCTCTTCTTATACTCATCATGTGTATCAACTGCGTATACAAATGTTCGAAAATCAGTACCAAGACTATAGTCTTTGCATATTTTCGAAACCGTAAAATTGTCGAAAATCAGTACCAAGACTATAGTCTTTGCACATTTTCAACGCCTGAAATTGGCCGAAAAATAGTACCAAGACTATAGTCTTTGGTACATTTTTGCTCATTTTCAACCTCCGAAATTGTCAGAAAAACAGTACCAAGACTATAGTCTTTGCACATTTTCAACGCCTGAAATTGGCAGAAAAACAGTACCAAGACTATAGTCTTTGGTACATTTTTGCTCATTTTCAACCTCCGAAATTGTCAGAAAAACAGTACCAAGACTATAGTCTTTGCACATTTTCAACGCCTGAAATTG
>JARJDZ010004464.1:0-18331 GCA_030264555.1 Aleochara sp. GC000083 | reverse complement strand
AAATGCAGTCCAGTGTGGCCGCGTCCATTTAAATGTTAAGAAAGTTGGCTTCATGCGTTTTTCTAACGTCGGCACATGCAGCAAGTCTGACCGTGCCCTTAGAGTCATTGGTTTATATTCCAAATTTGGTGGAAATCGGCTGAGCCGTTTGTGAGAAAATCGCATTTGAACTAAGAAAAATTAATTCCTTTTATTTATAAACATTAATAATTTATGAACAAATTGATTCCCGATATTGCAAATCGCTAAATATATCCATGAATATATAATAAACAATCCCTGAAAATTTGAATGGAATCGGATCATTAGTTTCGGAGATATTGATGAAAATGTGAGAAGAGAACTGGTTCGTTTCGAATGACCTTGATTCCCCATTCCACAAAAAAGTGTTATGTAANATTTTGATGATTCAAAAAGCATTTTAAAGGGCATGATTTAAGCTTTCACTTAAACACTCTGTTTTTGCTTGGTAATTTTATAAACAAATTGTATTTCGTAAAACACCCCTGTTGACGTTTTCAAGTTTTCACATCTATCGTGTGATCTTAAGCACATACCGTGCATTTTTTTCTACCATCTATTAATAGCAAGCTCTTTAAAACCCTATGTTTGATTCTAGGTCTTCGTCAGTGGATGTCTTGCGAACCTCTATACGAAATCGCCGAACGATAAGGACTGGAAGATTCGCTTTACTGGTATCCCGGTGGTGATACACGACGATGGAGGCGCCCGTTGCAGGACGAAGCGTCGCATCCAGCTGGTGCTTGCTGAACGCGGCACATGCTTCATGCTCTGGCGTGATACCATCGACAACCTGACCTCGTACAAAGTCTCCTCGCCCACTTTCCACACGATGTACTACTCGGAGGACCACTCCATCCAGATCGGCTTCAGCTTCGACCAGGATGATGCCGCCCATGAGGTGTACAAGCACATCGAGCGGTTGGTCGCTGATCCTGAAAATATTTCGTTATCGACACCAGGGAAAAAGAAGAAGAAGAAGGAGCGCAAGCAGCCCAAACCTGCACCATTACCACCAAAAACGCAGATATCCCTGCCGTGCTGCTTCCAGCATATCACCAACATCGAGCAAGAAGATCGAGCCAAATATTATTCGCTCAAGGAGTATGTATCACGAATGGCGTTCACTCCAAAGTTGAAAACCAGTCGAGAAGACTTGTAAGCAGATGGATGCACTCATCCAATGTTCACTTAATTCTAAGTTCCCATAGGATTTTAGTACTATTAACTGTAAGATGTAAGAAAGTTCTGGCTAAAATTTCCCAAGTAATAGCTTCCAATTCAATCAAAAAGACTTCTCTAAATTCTATTCGGAAATATACAAATGTAGTGACCGCGTTTTATCCATTTCTTATTGCATTTTAGCTTTCTATGTTTAACTTTTGATTTTAACTTCTTCGCCTCTTTCATATTATTAGCTTAATTAATATTTGCTAGTGTAGTGCAGATGTACAATTTACTGTACATTGTACTTACCAGTTCGAGAAAAGTTTGCGTCGCCGCTGGGCACAAATGCAATTTGAATATTTATCATTCATTCAACAATGAATTATCGTAACTACGTTGTTTACGTACAATTGTAATGTAAGTGGCGATATATTGACTGAATTTTGGCGCTGTAAATACGCTTTTAGTATATGTAACTCATAATTTGATGTTAACAGATTGGAAATCAACTGTTTAATTAATCCTGTAGTCACAATGGAGTTGTCTACATATTACTTCCATGGTAATTCATAAGGCAAAAAGTTATTTATTTAATTGGAAAATGAAATTTTAAATTGACTGATAATACCGTAAATTAATATTGAAAACATTGGATAATGTTGCATATCATTAGTACTTGTTTGTCATTATCGTGCTAAACAATTTTGTTCTTATCCTAAATGTAATTTGGCATGAAACTTATGAGTGGTAAAAGATGATATGCGAAAAACTGTAATACAAACAAATGAGACATGAGAAATGAAGCATTTTAAATTTAATATGTAAAAACTGTGATATATCATGAATTGAATTTATATATATATCTATAAAATATATATTATTACACAATTGAGGAAACTATTTTGTATTTATATTACTTATTAGATGTTAGATAAATGCTATTATTATGTATTGGCAAGAATGACTAAAGTAGGACCACAATGTAGCAAGTAATATCTACGAATATCAGAAACTAATTGAATGTAATGATTTGTATGCTTCGAAGCATGATAATGTAAAGTTTATAAATTATAACTTCATTAAACTACTGTGTCTGATGAATGCTTGTGCAAATGCTAATCATTGTGCATTGCTAATTATAAGCATGATCATTGTAATTGTCTTAATATGTATAAGAGTTGCCAAAATTGTTATAGATGGCATTTTGAACATATAAGAGGAAATATTTGATGTTGTAATCATAAGTAAAATGTATAGATCTATCCAAATAAATATTATATGAATTTAAATCAGTTTTATGAAGCCTTCTCTTCAGGAATATATTAGCCTACGCTTGAAATTTGTTTATAAATATTTGCTACTTGACGAAACGAAATTGGTAGTCCAACAAAGTATTCCGGACTACAATTAACGGTAATAGCATTTTTGCAAATTAGTGAACGATGTTGTTCACTCTGCATTATAGCAAATGCAAAGAAGCTTAATCCCACTATCTATTACTATAGATTTTTGATAAATAATAATCAGCAACTCACCATATACAACATCTCTAATTGTGACTGAACTGTATCATCCACGAAACACACATTTTATACACTTTTACCAATTAAGAATATTTGTTCCCTCAATTGAAAAACTTACAAATTTGCAATCAGCCGGCGAATCACCAACAATTTTGCGATGACAGCACCCATCTAGTGAGTAATAGCCATACTTACAGGTTAGCCAAGTTTCAAACCCTGATTATTAATATAGTTATAATTATGATTATAACTTTGCAATTCTTTCTAATTCTGGTCTATTTGTATTACTACAAATTCTAAATTGCTATTATTAAAATTTTTGTGAATGTTGATTTGATAAGTTTAAAGTATTCCCATAAGATGCCGCCTCAAAACTTGTGATGCCATCAAGTCAAAACAAGTATTAAATTGATTTAAATGAACCGTGTAATATTCGTAGTAAAAAATTAATGAAGAAAGATTAATGTTAGATTATAAATTCTAGACAGGAAGGCAGCTAAAAAATTAGCAACAATTTTGCGATGTAGCACCAATCTAGTGTGTGATAGTCATACCTAGGGTTAGCCAAGTTTTACACCCATTCAGGGTGTCATAAAAAATAGTTATTTCTGTTAATAATTCCTTTATTCTTACGTATATTAATGATTTATTATTTAACAAACGTTATATTTAAGATTGAAATTAATTAATACTAATTAATTTTCCACGACAGATTCAAGAGTTTGCACTTCTCCCACAAGAGGTCGCCTCTATATTTGTAATGGCTGAAAACAATCATTTTAAAAAATTATAAAATCAATCTATTGTAACCGTTTTCAATCCACTGTCCTGGTCCTACTAATGTAGATATTCACAACAGTTTAATGAAGACTCATCATTTTTTATGAAGTCGTAAAGCCAACCCAGGAGTCATTGCAAGGATATAATTAATTAGGCCCAGGTGGTAAGACATGTTCCAATTATGAATACTAAAAACCCAGCAATCATGCACCATGTGCCTGAAGCATGTTAACTAAAATGACGCATTTAAAGGTTCCAATGACGAATCCGCCGACGAGACGCCTCACGGAGTGCTTCCTCATCCGCAATCATAACAAAACGAACACGGCAACTACCCAACATTGTGAAATGGCAATGCTCGCTTATTTGCAGCGATTGTGCGTAGAATCGCACTCGCTTTTAGGTCGCACGTTTCGGCAGCCAGCAGCCGCTGGCTACTTCACGCATTGACAGTACAGCTGCACGTACACACACGTAGCATTTACCTTCGCTTCGAGCTGCGTCGCGAATATAAAAAAAAGTATACAAACAGAATATACTGTTGGCCGTGCTTGTTTGGCGCTGCTCCTGCTGGCGGCGTTCTTGCTCCTCTTCCGCGTCGAGGTAAACGCCAGCCTTGCTGCTTGTCCACGCCTGATTTGCGCCTTCGAAGTGCTGGGACCCGCGAAGGCCAATCGACCTCCGAAGACGTAGCGGTCGAGAATGTGAGCACGCTGCGGTGCTGCGGTTGTGCGACAATGGCTGGCTTCATCAAGGAATTGGACAAGACGCACTTTCCCATCAAGAGTGTGAGCGCCGTCATCGAGCTCTTCAAGCGTGAATTGGAGTGCAGCCGCGAGCCAGATCTCGCATTGCTCTCCATCGTCGCCGGCGCCGTCGAAAACTCGCTGACCTGCAGGTCTGTAGGCAATGCGCAGCAAGTCGGCGACGTGCTCGAACAGCAGCACCTGCCGGTGCTGGAGCACGACGTCATCCAAAGCCTGTACAACAAATTCTACAGCATCATTCGGACGGCAACAAGTGCTGGAGACGCCGCCAACAACAATGGCGCGAAGCGGCCTGCCACCAGGGAGCTGGTGAAGAAGGTCTCCGATGTCGTGTGGAATTCGCTGACGCGCAGCTATTATAAGGATCGAGCACATCTTCAGAGCTTATACAGCTATCTCACCGGCAATAAGTTGGATTGCTTCGGTGTAGCGTTCGCTGTGGTTGCTGGCTGCCAGGCACTAGGTTATAATGATGTGCATTTGGCCTTATCGGAGGACCATGCATGGGTTGTTTTTGGAGAAAAGGGCACTGAAACGGCCGAAGTAACATGGCATGGTAAAGGCAATGAAGACAAGCGCGGCCAGGAGATTGGCAAAGGAGTTTCACAAAGATCATGGCTGTATGTTAATAATAAACCAGTGGTGTGTACTCGATCAATGGAAGTAGCTGCTTTGGTGAGTGCCATTAATCCATCATTGAATGCCACACTGGATGCCTATGAAGTTTCACTGCTGCAACAAGAACTTCTCTGGCTGCTATATGATTTAGGACATCTCAGTAAATATCCTATGGCAATTGGTAACTTGGGTGATTTGGAGGAAATAAATCCAACTTCTGGAAGGTAAATGATATATTAATTCACATGGCATTTGGAAATTAATTATTTTGTATATTTCTAGGGTCCTATGCAATGCTTTATTTCAAGAAGCAATATTAGCTGCAAGAACTTATTATAACAATCAACATGTTTACCCCTACACTTATCAGGGTGGCTACTTTTATCGCAACAAAATGTACAAAGAGGCTTTTGAAAGTTGGGCAAATGCCAGTGATGTTATTAGAATGTAAGTATTTCAAAACAAACAATTTACTATATTTATTTATATTAATTTAAATCGTAATTATAGGTATAATTATTCACGTGACGATGAAGAAATCTACAAAGAATTCTTGGAGATTGCCAACGAATTGATACCTCACATAATGAAAGTCGAGAGCTCAGGATTCAGTGCGAACACCATTCTTAAGAAGCCAGAATGCTTCGCCAATTTATTGCGCTTCTACGATGGCATCTGCCAGTGGGAGGAGGGCAGTGCCACCCCCGTCCTGCACATCGGCTGGGCCAAACCCCTGGTGAACACGATCTCCAAGTTTGACGCAAGTGTGCGCCCTCAGGTAAACATCGTCTGCGAAGATACCTCATCCGCGGCGCCGGAACACGACAAAGACGATGCCAAGGAGAAACCTCAAAGTACAAATGGTAACAATGACAATTGCACCAATAACAATAACATTTCCAATGAGAACGAGACGAAAGTGGGCGACAAGAAGGACGAGCAGTCGACAAGCAATCTACATCCGAGCATTGAGGCGCTCACGGCTGGCTGCTCTGAGAAGATACTCAATCCAGAGTATTTGCTGCAGGGAGGCGGTTGCAATCCGTTCGTCAGCGGCAGCGAGGAGGCGTCGAAGAAGGCGACTAATGGTGCTGGTACATCGGAGCCACTAAAAGACATCGACGAAGAGGAAGAGAAACTCGACCTCTCACCAACCTCTGATCTGATCGCGACGGAGACGGCGACGCCGACAATCATTCTGCACAGCCAGAAAATGAAGGAGCTCAAGGATCTCTTGCTCGCTGAGAAACTCAATACGCACGCAATCTCGCTGCATTTGACTGCCCAAAGTCAAGTGCAAGTTGGAAAGAAGGGTCGCGATGGTGACGTACCTAATATGAGGCCGAAACGAGCACGCAGGGAGTAATTTTATTTCTATTTATTGTTTTTAAGCAGGTATTGCTAGCATGACATGCTTGCCGATCACGCACCCATTACTGGTGGATGTGATCGTGATCGGCACAAAAAAAATGGTGCAAAACGTAAGATAAGTTAACTTAAAAGATGATGAGACAAAGAAAATGTGTGTACTTACATTGAGGGCATTAGTAGCGATCAAGTGATGTGAAAATTAATGCGACATAATCGAATTGGCCACTTCAATAGTTTTCTTGCCACTTTATTGCCATTAACACGTCAGGTCTTAGTTTTTACACTCGCTTTCATAGGCCAACTACCCTTTTAGCGATAGCCGGCATAGTACCAGTATTAGTTTTAGATTATACAAACTAATTTACACCGTACCAGCATAAGCATGTAGGTTTTTAAGCTTGATGACAGATACATTCCTTTAGATTGTAACGACGTTTTAGATTTAACGCCTTAGTTAGTTGTTTCCACCAAATATGATCAAATCGTATTTGGTTTGTTGTGCATTCGAATGCAAAATGTGTTTTTATTGATATTTATTTTGCAAATGTTTTATTCAAACTGCTTCAAGTTGCTAGTTAGTTGTATTGAGCGCAAAACGCATTCATACGAACAGTACAGATTGCTTGTTCCAATGATCTGATTGTGAGCTTATATTAGAGTATATAGTTGTCTGTTTTAGCTGTTAAGTGAACAAAGAAGGATGTGGACACGGAGCAGAGATTTATGCGTGTTGTGCCAGCATGCAACGCAAAGGAAGATATTTTTGTACACAAATTTTGAGACGGTTGTAAAAATTTACAATTTGCAATTGTGAGGGGAGGTTTCGTACGACAAAATTTTGAATGATAAAATACAAAAGCGCCGTGACAGGATGAGATGAAACAACAAAAAACATTACCCACACACATCAAGGGCCAAATCGTGATTTATACAATTTTGATCCATGATTAAAGTGCAAACAAACGTTGATTCGTTACGTTTCTTACTACTAACAGTCTAGAAAATATTTAGGAGCATTAACACTACCTCTAGGCACTACTTACATTGCTATTCATTTTCTAACATGAATTTAATGCCGTTTACGCAAAGCAAGTAGCTGTTATTCAGTCAAATGTGATTTTTATGTGCAGATTTCTAATATTTGATTGAGTGATAGAACCGACAAAAAGATTGTTGCATTTGTGCATTAACAAATAATTTTATTCTAACTGCATATGAATACTAACTACCTTAATCATTAGCAATATGGATATCAAAACATAAAATTGAAATCTATGAATATATAAATTATATGATTAGAGATATATAAATAATATATGAAAGTAAAATATATACGTAGACATTTACGAGGATGAGAATGGAATATAAATACAAATTTAAAGATGTACGTAAAGTCTACTAAATACTGCAGTAGATAGATTTCTGACCTGATAGATGACAACAAACTGTTAATGAATATCTTGATTTCAATCTATCAATGTTAGATCTTTTAGATACGATTATTATCAGGAAGAACCGAAGGATGCGGAAATTGTTCTATATATTAATTTTCCAATGCACTTACAATGGCAACCAAAAAGAAGAAAAATGTATTAAGACTGGCTTTGGACATAATAAGATCTAATTTTTGATACAGGTGTATTTAGCATAAAATTTGATATTCGACATAATACGATAACCATACAGAGTATCGTTGCCATTCATATAAAATTCAAAAAGGAAGAAATTGCACTTTTTTGTTTAAAAATTTTCAAAACCAATGTTTTAAAACTTTGTAAAACTTAGAACTTTGCTTTTATATCGCCTTAATCAAGATTATTAGCTTTTAGTCTGCAATGGAGGAAAATGCATGTTAAAAATTTGTCTTCGCACCGCAAAATTGTACCGTATTTGGTCTACAAGAATGACATGAAACATTCTTCAATTTGCCAGGTAGAAGAATTCTTGACAGGGAAACGTGAAATGGTATAGCGATTGTTATTTAATTCATTAGTTTATTTATTCCAGAAAGTTTAATGCGTTGATGTTTTGTAAAGTTTAACGGGTGAAATGCAAATATTTGTTATTTCTGCACGTGTTTGTGAATATATAAGTAGTTGATCCTGAAGGGTACTGGATTTGGCTAGATAGATGAGGATTTTGAATTTGTAATCATTTGAGATGGTAATGTCAGAAAATATAATGTAAGATATCTAATTTCCACTTTTAATACACTTATTTACATTAGCAATTTACTCTTTTGTTCCCTTGTAGTAAAGTAATGTATTTTGGAACAAAAATGTGACATGAAGAAACTGTAAAAAGTACATTGGTCTTTCAAATTCCAAACTAAAACCGTTATTATAGAAATCGACGAATTAGACAACAAATTTAAACAATAATTCTGTGACGTCTACAATGACTGTCTTAAATAATTAATACTTACGCAATCTTGCATTACTTTACATCTAATCACTGACTCATTATGTCACATGTATACTGATAAAAAATTGTAAACTTTCAATAAATTGACAAAAATATTATAACGATACCAATGCGAATTGTACCAGGAAATTATCTTCGAAATAAAGTAGTTTTTGGAGAAAATGCGATTAATTTTTTGCGTTCGTAAGAGTTTTACAGTTGGAACCATATTTAAAAATAATTAGCATAAGGAAAAGGATTTGGAACACACCAAGTGAAGATGCAGCTATCAATAAAATTATTCAAAAATCGTTTATAAGCAAATTACAATAGAATAGCAGTCTATTAATTAAATCAGCAACAATTAATGTCGATATACCATTTATAATCGATCTAGATATGGGTCACATAAATGATGTATTTGCGCTAAAGTAAAATTATTACTTAAATTAATAAGTTCTCCGTAATGAATTAATTTTGTGCTTCAAAAATACATTTTCCAAATTTTAAAATGTTTATTTTTCGTTACTTTCTTGATCGAATTTACTCACAACTTAGAAATGCACAGATAAAGCTGCTTTCTTCCGAAAGAGTTTTCTTTATAGCTCATAATTTACGATATTCAAACGTTAAAATATAATTATTATTACGGTAAGATATTAACTAAAAAGTTACAATATAATAAATATAAGTAACACTGTATTATAATAGCTTCTTTATTTCCTTCTTTGCTTGCTTATCAGATTTTTGTCAAAATTCTTATGCTTGATGGTTTTTGCCCAGAAATTATTTGTTTTTGGTCTTACACATTAACATGATATCATTATTTATTATCATATGTTAGCCATACATGTAACAAATACGTGTAGACGTGTTGTGATCATTTCGAAGGAGGAAAATGTTGTTAAGATTATGTTTCAATTCGTCAGAGTTCATATCAATTCATTTTCTCATTGCAATTTAATATTGCACATTTTTGGTGAACGGTTCAATCCGTTGGTACATATTTCTCCTATTGACAACAATTATATGATGCAGCCATTTTGATTTGTTAATGGAAAATCACAAAAGAACTTTAGCAATCTCCGCACTGGACTAGTTATGGACTCTTTATCAATTGGAAACAAAACCAACAACAATATGTTGTCTCCCATTAGAAATACTGCATGCTCCATAATAATAAATCTAAGCTCTATAAACAAACGGAGAGAACTCCATTGTTTTTTTTAGCAATGTTCACACACATTAAGTCGACAATTATCTTTATTAAAAATATTGTAATTTACCAATATTTCTGTGTAAATAATCTTTCCATGCATCTGTAACGTTTTCTTGCGTTTGCATCATTTCGCCCAATAAATCTTTCAATATATATTTCTAGAATTCAAAGAAGCCCGAATTAAAAACAGTGCATTAATATAATCCTCATCACAACTTTTTTTCTCTCATTTTAATCTCATAATATATATTTATAATAGTTTAATGTGTAAATTAGCGTTCGTCTTGGTTGTTTATACCCATCGGCTTCATTAATATTTAGATGCCTATCTAACTATTCATTGTTAAATATTGGTTTCGTATTAATCATGTATGAACGGTCAGTAAGGATTAATTCAAGAGCGAAAGCATCGTTAGGTTTTGTTAGTGAACAATATCAAAATGGCTTCCTTACCTCGTCCACACATCCTAACGAACGAAAAATGTAAGGTAGACAGATAACGTTACAATCAAAGGATAATAATAATAATGATTTGCTTTCGAAGTGAATGAATGCAATTGGAAAACGAGCGAGTGACGTATATCTGTGTATTTTTAGTACAATATATTATAGTTGCAATACACAACCGAATTTTCATAAAAAAAATTCTTCGCCTTGTTTGTCGTCATGTGGCTGGCTGGTTCTCTAAGTCGCTCACATTCAATGTATTACAATAAGTTTATATAAAAAGAGTAAATTAATTAAGACGCTGACAAACATAAACGTCTCCGAGAAAACATTTTAGGTCTTTTGCGTGTTCTATCGTCTGAACAGTTTTCTTGCATTTGCATTGATTGTTGTTATCGGAAACAGTCTGAAAACAGTTTCTATGTACAAAAAACGAATAATTAATCATAACAAAACATAATATATATATAGAATATGTATAGATGGTGTTATACTTTAAGAATGGAATTTAACTTTATTATTATTATTCTTAGTTTACTTTGAATTTTTAAAAGGTGTTGTTCTTTGTTTTCTTTTTTAATGTTGCTGCATTTTGGTTGTTGTTGGTTGATGTTGTAAGGGGGATGCACGGCTTGTTTAGATGCTACATTGTTGTTTGCATTCATCGCATCCGCAATTGATGAAAGATCGATTGCATTACATGTTCTTAAAATTTACTCTTTCTTCTCTTCGGATTTCTTGCCGATGGGAACGGCGGCCTTCACTCTACAACAAAAAAATCCATGACAATATGAGTAAAATTAGCATAATATGGCATAAAACCATTGAGTATTAGCTTACTTTGACGTAATTTCGGCCAGTTTAGACTTGACGATGTCGAGATTGGCATCGATTTGCGTCTTATTCGTTTCGTAAACTTTTGGGAGCGAGAACAATGCGATCCACGCTGCAAGCAAGAAGTTGAGCAATTAGTTTCGAGTTTATTGGATCGTACTGCCAAATCCAATCTTACCCAAGATGATCAGGGTGCTGCCGTTGAACCAGGCGCCCAAATAGGTGAAACACCACAAGAGAACTGCAAACTTGATCGAATCGACAAGATCCTCGACGAGGAACAATCGGCGCAGCTCGACGAGGGAAGCATTCAAGTGTGCGACTGCGATCTTGGTGACTTCCTCAACTTTTGTTTGCGGCAGAGCCACTTCCATCTCCAAGTATTCTCTAAAATTGAACCCAAAAATTAGTACTTAGCCCATTATAATTGCTAGTTATCGAGACTTACTTGAATGGATGTCCATCACCAGTCTTTTGCACTGCTTGCACAATGTTCTTGTAGATGCGGAAGGAGATGGTGGCAGCCAAAGCGAGCAGCGAAACGTACGCGACGACGCTGATCAAGGAGAAGTACTTCAGACTGAGGAGGATGACGAGCACGCTGCCGAAGACGGGGCCGGATTTCTTGGGGTCCCTCCAGTAGATAAGGCTTTCCACTGAAAAATACACCCCACGTTAGTAACACTACACATTATAAGTTGGGTAGAGTCGAGCTACAAAGTTGTCTCAACTAACAATGCAAAAATAGTGCGCACAGCGCGCTGATACAGATATAATAATAGAAGGCGTCGTTCATTGTTTGAGCTTGCTGCCAACTTTCGTGTTGCGCAGCAGCAACACGACTGAGGAGATGAAATTGAAACGAATGGAATCAGATATTTTCCGGGGCGGAGGTGGTTGCAGAGGAAAGGCAATTAAATGGTTCGGAAATCCAATGCGGACGAATGCTAAATATACGAGCAGACGTAATGAAGATCGCGTATGGAGCGAATAAATAAACAAATGATTCATGAATGGCATCATCCACTCAATATTCGGAAATTCAAGGTGAAGATAAAGTTCATACATTGCAAATTTTATGGAATTTTTCCATGTAATTTAAGTTTTCTGGAAAATTTATGTGCATCTGTCGAAATATTTAAAAATTGCATAGTTCAATAAGTATTACATTAAATACAATTACAATATAATAATTAATACAAAATGAAGTCATGAACAGTAATCCATAGTGATTTTAATTTTGGTCACTTGAATTTTTTCAGACAAACATTACATAAGGAACTTATTAAGCCTCAAAAATTTGGCAGTTATTCAAAATTGGTCAGCCTTGACAAAGAAAGATCAAATTGTTTTTGGATAGAACAAAATTTCATTCACAACCTAAGTGTAAGTTAATATTAATTCAGAAACTTATTTTTGCAAATCTCGATGAAGTCTTATAACTTCTGCACCTTTTGCACGGCTATGAACATGAAACACGCGCAAATATATTAATTACAGAGCAACATGTAAATCCGATAGATCCGCAGAATATATAGTTACAAGCCTTGCAGAACCGTATTGCATTTTGCATGCACTTCCATGCTTTTTGCACACCAATCTTCTTGCACTCATTGTTCCCCATTAACAATTAACAAAAGCCATCATCATATTATGATGGCACGAATCAGAATATCGGTGGCACGTCATTAAAATGTGTAGCAAACTTACATTAAACTAAAGCGAAAAGCTTAATGAGTTTTGAAATTGCAAACGCAGTTGAATTTATCGCTGATTATTCAAGTTAATTAGTAGTGACGTTGATCTAGTCTGATAATTTCTGCTGCGCCAACAGTTTTTCGGCACTGAACTGCAACTTGTATTTGATTAGATTCGCGTGCATTTAATTACTGCGTCTCGGATTGGAGTGCATCATTCATCCCTGCAATGAATTTTCTTTTGTCTGGAACTCGAGGGAAACTTATTGCGGACACGTGTGCCACCCCAACAAGTTTCCCATAATGATATCGCGGCTGACTAGCAGCAATTGTGAGGGGAAGAAAAGTGGAACGCTCGTCGAGGAAAATTGATTTTCCTGGATTGGCCACCGCCCGTACAAACAACCAGAGTGCAGCCATAAAGGCGCCAAGCAGGACATGTTTTTTTAATGTGACACACGCGCAAACGGCAATTATTGGGTAGTTTCCTCCAGTTTCCAATGCAGGTTTCATTTTTACTGGTATATAAACGTAGCAAAATGATTGCCTTGTTGCAGGAGCAGGGTTTTATGCAAGATATGAAGTTCTTTGTTTCCTTTGTACCAGAGTATCACATGTTGGACTGGAGTGCATCCTGGCAACTTTGCGTTCGATACGAACTTATTAAACGCGTTGGAAGAGTCAAACGAAAGTTTATTGACTTTTAGCTAGAGCTTTCATCAGGTTGCAAAACAAAGAGAACTTTAGGGCTTATTTGAAGGAATTCAACTTGCAATTTTATATTATGAAATGATTCAGAAATATCTCACATATGAGTATCAACCATTAAAATTCAGATTAATAAAAATTAAAAGGTCAAGAACTCTCGAATCTTCTTTGGGAATATTGGGAAATACGAATTCTTTCTGCGAACAACGGATGGAATACAATAATATATTTTCCACGTGGATGATTTACAAATGAATTCATTAATTAAATATGCCATCACACATAAAACTCAGAAACGATTTGAACATTGAAGAGAACTGGTTCAGTGAACTCCTACTTTCCTGCACAAAAACCGTGAGCGTTCTCAACGTTATAATAGATCTATGAAAGAATTTTGATTGACCTAGACCTAGACTTTTGCGTTTCTTTTACCAAGGCGTAATCTGCTCTATCGCATATGGAAATGAAATTTGCAAATTTGCATAAAATATGACGACATTAAAGAAAGTTCCATTCGATTAAATTGGCTTCATATTATATGAAACAGAACTCAAAAGTTGACCGAAATCAAGTTTGGTTTATTTATCGGTACAAAACGCAATTAAATTCAATGCAATAATTTGCGGTGAGTTCTTATCGCTGCTCACATAACCCGAAAACATTGAGTAAAAGTTAACATTTACTTAACTACGTCGCAAATTTCCTACAATGTTGAAATGATTAACATGCCTCGCATATTTTGGGTCGTTTTCGAGCATTAAACTACTGCGCTTTGTATTTCCCAACAACTCCATGGAAAACTTACAACAGGTCTCAAGGTAAATACAATTTCCAGTAGGAAATCAACGTGGGAATGTATACTTGAAGACAAGTCTGGGTACAATGAGTACTTTCATTCATCAATAACATATCGAATGGGCAGCAACCATATGTTGATGAACGTGCCCACATTTTCAGAAGCATATGGTGAGAATTATGCGCAACGTGAATGCACCAGATAATCGAAGGCAACGAAAACCAAAAAAGAAAAAAGGAATGCATATCTCACCAGGTCCCCTCTCAGGTAGAGGCTCAGATGTGTATCTTTGCTGCTGTTTGCGCACCATTTTTCCTCGACCTTTTTCAAAACGCGCACACTGAAAAGCTGCCGAAGACGACGACGACGAGGAGGACGCACACGAATGCCCAATGGAACCGGAATGAAGACTGCTGCTTCACCCCACACGTATCCACAGAAAAAGCAACGGGAAAAAATCACCGAATGCTCGATGGCTGCAGAAGGAAGACGAAGAGCTCGAGACCACGGACGGAGGCGCACACGTCGCGCAGGTCGAAGCGAAAAGAACGTTGCATTCGTTCGCGGCCCGCTTCGTAGGCTCACACAACCGAGCACTTGCTGGCTGGTATAACACAACAGTCAGCTAAAACGTGTAACTTTTCCTGCCCGAAACCCAGAGCGAAGCCATACGTCGATCAGAGGCGTATTAATCTCCTCGATTTGTTGCTATCAAAGCGCAACTTTCTAACTGTTACATGGTGGGTCTATAGCTTGTGTTCTGAGTAGTAGAAGTGGTCCTAAGTAGGATATTTGGTATGGAGTGTAAGTACGCCTCTGAAAGGCACCTTATGCGAAGCAAGATAAGATGCAAATTGTTTACGTGTTCAAATAATCAATGCGACTTAATTGGTGGCTGCCATCCTGATTACAACGTGGTCGACGTGGACGCAGTGCGTACACGATAAGCGTACGCTGGTCGAGGATCCAGTGATGCTCATCTTATCAGAGGAGCAAAAAAGTTCGGCTGGCAACTTGCCTGCTGGAGGCGATTATGGAAGTTCTCCACTTCCATAGCGCGAATGGAACGCGGCGGACACGTCGACGCTGACTTGTTCGCCTCGTATCTCGGCATCCTACACGATGGCCGCGTGGAACAAGGTCTCAACGAGCAGCGCCATCCGCGAGAGCGTGACTTCCACGCTGGTTTGTTTGGAGTCAGTATGGTGGAAATCAGTCGAAGGTGGCAAGTTGTTGAGAGCGGACTCATACCAACTCTGTGGTACCAGAAGCAGAGACTATGGTCATGTGTCCTTAAGCTAGGACTCTGGTATTACCAACACCAACAGTAGTCTACTTACAATGGGTCATTTATTGGGTCTAACTGTTAGCTTGATTTCTAAATGAAATTTTTCTTGTGGATAGCTATAGTCCTAATAGGTTGAACGATATAAGTTGTGGCGAGCGAACTCGTACCAACTCTGCGGTACCAGAAGCAGAAACTATGGTCATGTGTCCTTAAGCTAAAACTCTGGTGGTCCCAACAGTAGTCTACTCAAAATGTTTCATTTCAATTTGTTTTCGCCGTCAGTCAGAGTCCTATACGGACTTTTCTAGTGGATAACTATAGAACGATATAGAACGATCTATGACCCATCTTTACTATTAAAAACGGTGAAGGTACAACGCCTTTGGTACAACAAGCCTTTGAAAGGTAGAACGAAAATGTCTAAGAGTATAGAAAACTACTACAAAAAGGACAGTGTAGTTATTTGGAACAGTTGTAAATCTTTTAGCTTCAAGACCAGAAAGGGTTGAAACAAGGAAGAAAATTTGTAGATTGAGTAAGTCATAATAACATACAGGAAAACAAATGATAGGGCATAGAAGTACAGACTATAGAAGATTAGAAACACTTAATAACGAAAGAGGAATTTGTTGATGAAGTTAGAAAAAAATTTAAACATCTGGTTTGAGACACTGGATTCAAATTCAGATGTAGGAAAACAGCTAAGGTTTACTTGGGAATTGATTTGACACAAAAAATGCGAAGCTATTGCTCTCTAGAGAAATATAATTGAGAAGACGATAAAGTTGTACTACACACTACAAAAACTGATATAGACAAAACGGAAATATCGTGAAGACCAAAACCAAATAATTAATCAACCTGCACCAACAAAAATTAGAAGTTCTACGATTAATCCTAAAATTTTGGTGAAACTCTGCCTTCAGAAACACAAAGTGAAAGATTATCAACACTTAGAAAAGCAATGCGACTTTGAAATGTAGGTCCCTCAATGTCGTCAAAAATAAAAGCCTGTGCTTACAAAAACTCTGATTAAAGGTATAATCAACTTGCAGCCTCACTTAATGCCCTAGCCACAAATTAGTTGACACCATGCAATTACAAATTCATGGCGTTGTTAATGGCTGCGCTCACAAGTGATGGTAAAGCATCCTCATAAAATGGCATTGTTTAAATTTTTAAATGAATCGCCTCATGAGTGCACTCAATGACAAAACGTTAGTCGAGCATGCAACGATTGCGACATACAATGCCTTCATGTCTACTATTACTTTTACTGCTATCATTACTGATTTCACAAAAAAAGAGAGAAATAACTAATTGTAAGAAAGTAATTTTCCAAAAATGTGATTGTTACCAAAGGATTAAAATGTTTTGTAGCTTCAATCCCAAGTCGTATTGGCTTTTGTAATCGAAATTACTAATACTAAATCTTAATTTTGTCTATTAATCCACTTTTCAGCAAGGCAGCTATTAAGAGATTTACTGTCGAACGACGAAATGTTGTCGCCAAATCGTCCGAGATGCCTGATTGAATTTGTCAGATACGTGCATGATGCGCACAGTGAGCGAGGATTTGGCCCATCTAAAAATATTGCTGTATTTTTCGGAGAGCTGCCAAATCGTAAATCGTCTTCATAAAATGAAATCGCACATCGCTGCCCATCTAACGCGTACTTACAAAGCTCTACGCGAGCTTGCAAGCTCTCGTCGTGATTTAATTGAATTAATTGTACTTCAGCTGCTTATTTGATCTTTCTAGACTCGGTGCTCATAGACGTCTAGTTTTGCAGATGGATGATAGATCATGACCCAAATTCAGGCTTCAAAATAATCTTATTCCATCTTCAGGCGAAACTCAAACTAAAACTATCATTGCTTAAAATCCTCGAGAAATTTATGCCAACGAATTTTGAAAACACCAAATAGAATTTCCTTTATGCATTTTGTGCCTGACCTAAGGAACATTGCAAATATGAGCTTATTCGAGCTTTTCCCACTGTGCATCTATGCAACAGCAAACAATTCACAACATGAGTGTTTGAGACAGATGTTCCACTTGGCAATTTCGCAATCGGAGAATTTCCGAACAGAGGATTACACATTCTCTATCTATATTGCTAGAAATTTGGCAAGAGTTTAAACGAGTTGTAGTAATCAGAAGAATGCTTATAATAAAGAAATTGCGACATCAACAATTAGACCTAATTTTTTTTGTTTGATCCACATTGCGTCCAATGATTCAATTCCTAAAGCAATATTCATGAAAGTTGTTATCAATTATTATTATTGTATCAACAGCTTTTATTTTAGAAAGCGACCCATAAAAATAACAATAACAGCTACTCATATCAAGAGTAAGATAGTGAATTAATAAATAATCATGGAAAAGTGACATCAAAAAGGGAGTCTATGGCAAAAAAAGAATAAATTTCTTTTAGTGTCAGTAGAATGAAAGTCATTATGTGGCTTCAGGTGAACCAAGGTAATAATTGCGTTCCAAATCGAGTCAAGGTTAATGTTAGGACAATCCTGCAGTAGACTATATCAACCAATCTAATCAATTTTTCGTCGTGTGCTTTCTGAAGTCAGACAAACGTAGAAGCGAAAGGGAATTTCGTTCTTTTTATTTTGTACACCAAGAACGAATGTGATCCTTATACCATTTTATATGTGACTCCTGAATTGATTT
>JARJDZ010004461.1:0-20380 GCA_030264555.1 Aleochara sp. GC000083 | reverse complement strand
AAGAGATTTCACTCGACATTATTGTGTGCGCTCGTACGTCGGCCGATTAAAAAGCAATGCGTGTCGGAGTATTCGAGCCGATCCTAAACTATTACGTTATCGGTCGGTTTAGATCTTCGGGACGGTTCGGCCGTTCCTCCAGTTCTAGTCTTCAGGCTTTTAGACTCTGCGAAAGATCTCGGAGAGATGTCGAGTGTTGCATTACATGGAGATTGGATCTCGGATGAATCGATGGCTTATTACTTTCGAACGTGGATTCGTTTATTGTTTGGATACAATTGAACTGTAATGATTTCTATTGGTATTGATATACAGTCGATTCCCCATTCTAACACACCTAACTTGAACAATGAGATAGAATCGACTATATTTTTAAATTTTTGTATAGTATCTCATTTGATAGCCTCAACTTTGTTCTGAAAAACTATTTTGGAATATTTCCTATTAGTTTGAAATTTGCAATATCGATTTTTAACACTTTTCTAGTTTTTTTTTCTGTTTTTAAAATGTGGTATCACACAATAGAAAGAAACGAAATCAAAAGCTGAGAGCTTAACTGGGAAGGATGGGTGCAAACAAGGCACTTACAATGTGTGGAACAAGCTGGATGCGTTTTGTGGCGTGGTGAGCTCATGTGGTTTTCGGGATACACTTAATCCGGATTAGTACAATGCCGCCCCCTGTCGACCGAACGGGACTGCCAACAACAATAGGTCATCATCGATTGTCGCGTAGGAAGAGGGCGCGCACTCCTGATTCAACGAGTTACGGTGTTCAATTACGTCCTCATTGAAGGGACACCTAAAACCATCCACATCCCGGGTTCTCCTCGTTCGTTTCAACGAAATCCGTTACAAAATGCCTATCGAGTTGGAAAATACAGGCGATATTCATTTCTTCAGTGATGTGCCAAAAAAATTTTAGAACTTTTGGATTTTTTATAAAAAAAAAATTAGAAGTTGGTCCAATATAATTGAAAGCAAGTTATTTTAAAGGGTACATTAGAAAAGTTCTAGAACTTTGGGAATTATTCACATAAGGGAATCCCCGGATTTTATGACATCAATTTTACTCATCTACATGTAGAAATTTGATTGAATTTTCGTGTTATCTATGATACTAAATTATTTTTATCATTTTGACGTTGGTAATTTTAAGAAACAACAAAATAAATCCCGAAATTCTTTACATACTTCTATGAAAACATCGTACATGACAAGCATCTTGTTATGGTACTTCCTGGTACTGCTGATTACGTAATTTTATTACAAATTTTTGCGCAAAACGCCGTGTTATGTTCTAACTGTACTCGCGCGCTTGCATGTATTTTATTACACGCGGGCAGTAAAACGCGTTTCGTCAGCGCATGAAAAGTGCGACAATTAACAAATAATAACCGCAAGTTGTGTAAGTGTTTGCTGGCTGGTTGAGTTGGGAGTCGGGTTCGACCATCGTCGCGTGAATATATTTCTTTATTTTCATCAGAAGCATAAAGAGACATCGAATGCGCGACTCGGTGGCCGCGAAGAAGGAGGAGGAACACACGCGTAAATAAACAAAGATGTTGCAACGCGCGGAATTTTACGAGCGATAAATTTCGCTCCGAGAAATGTTTCATGAATATAATTCCCATGTACTCAAGTCAACATGTTTCGCGTTTATGTGGGTATCCGGAATTTTCAAGTTTTCCTCCGCCATCCATCGTCTATTTTGTGCATTCTTATTGATATCAAAGATATTGTTCAAATAATTCATAATAAAAAAATGATGTTTAAGTGATGATTTTTGGTTACATTTTGTTAATTACTAGATAGAATTGACTGTATACATATTCAACGTCAATTTTAGTTTTTTTCATTAGTTACCAGGTAGAATCGACTGTATTTTTTTTTTTCATTGGAAATTCTTCAGGGACGTATCTACTTTTTAAAATACAATTTTGGTTATTATTCAATATACCCGCGTAAAAAAAACTTGTAGTAATTGGCATGAAAGTTGGGTGATTATTTTTTAATACCTCTACGTGACTTGTGCATTAATTACCACGCCACACGAAGAAAGCAATAATATCGGGCTGAGATAGAATAAACTAATGAGGCAGGGATGCAACTGAGAGCACACAAACGAACCTGGACGTCGTCGTCGTCGTCTCTTAGTGATGATAATCGCTCGAGTCTTCTCCAGCTCGTTTTGTTTGTGCACGACGACGACGACGACGATGGCAAAAAACGATGGCGAATGTAAATGTCCTGCCGGGGATCGGATTCATTCGCTGCTAATGCGCGATGGAATGTCTTCGGCGCAGCACAGCCTCGAGAGGCGCACACACTCGAAAAATACTTAGGACAGAGAATCGATTTGATGCTAATTATTCGAATGCATAATTAATTCGGCTGCGCTCGCATTCATTCCGATGTGCTGACTCGTATCTAATGAATGTGCACGCAAAATTCGTATGGTAAAATACCAATGGTAGCAATATTCAATCAAAGAGGTGGAAATGTCCAGAGGGAATAATCATAATAATAGAAATAATTAAAATTGAAGATATTGATGAAGTGGTTAAAGGGTTGATTTCGTTGATTTTGAAACACTCGGTGGAGTTGTGTAATCGATTCGTTGAGTACGCTCGCATTTAAATGGAAACAATGAAATTTTATATCCGCATTCGGCGTCTTCGTACTAATCGTCATCACATGGGGGTTAAACATTTTCCGCGAAGAAGTGCATTTCTGTCGAGTTATTTGCGAATCAATGAATTTTCACAAAAAAATTTCTGTCGACGTGATTCATTTTGCGAAGGCTAATTTATGGATTGTTCGCTATTCATATTCCATGATTTCTTGGCTAGGAAAAATTTACCAGAAAATTTTCATTAAAGATATGATAATTTTCTAACTTATAATTTTCATAAAAGTAAAAGTAAAAACAAGATATAAACTAGCATTTTAATGTTTGGGGAACCTATTTTTTTTCAGGAATTTACAGAATTTTTTTTTTGAAAACTTTCAAGAACCTTAAGTTATAATAAATTGTCTTTTGCAATAGTTGCTCGTTTTATATTGCATCAAAAATGGAACTAATTTAAATGTATATAAAAAAATTTATTGTGATTTAATATTGCTCAAAACTTGTAAATACAAATTCCACCCTAAAAAATTATATCTAAATGAATTACTAGACAGAATCGACTGTATATACATTCAGACGTCTGTGATTAAACATCAATTTTGTAGGTTTTTTTATCAGTTACCAGATAGAATCGACTGTATTCCTTTTTCTTTTGAAATTCTTCAGGGACGTATCTATTTTTAAAATACAATTTTGCTTATTATTCAATATACCCGCAAAAAAAACTAGTAATTGGCATGAAAGTTGGCTGATTATTTTTTAATTGTTGGGATTTTCTATATTTCTAAAAATAAATTGCTGAATAATTGCAATTAGAAATTCCACCTTGAAGAAAACTAATAATTGCAAAAATCTAAATAGCACATAATTGACCTAAAATTTCTTCATCACTTCGAAACTCATCCTCTTTGAATGAAACGAACCGTTAGATAGAAATGGCGACCGATTATGAATTATCGGAAAAACCATGCATATCTAATTGGAAAGTGGCTAACCGTCTGAAAATGCAACTGCTAATTGCGCTCTATTGTGTATATGTATATATAATAACGGCGTCGCGTGGCGCGCGCATATTAATAAAATAACATAAGGACTTAATGATAATGGCGGCAGCAGCAGTTGCGGCGCCTTTTACTTCACGCCGCTGCGGATGCGTTTTATCGGTGGGCTGCGTTTTGCATTTTCTTCACCTCGCTTGCTTATTACTTTTCCAGCATTATACGAAGGCACTTTGCGCAAATACGGCCGTATTTTGAATGCGTCCGTCCGTCCGTCCTAGTCCAGTTGGCATTGCAGACAATGTGCGCACAGTGTGAACTTACTTCTTGGTTTGGACATGCCGAGTGGGCTTGGAGGTTGTGTGACAATGACTACACCTCTGGAATGGCCATTAAGGTGCGAATGTTTTGTTTTATGTGTGTCTGCATCATTATGTCACTATGTCATACGTTTTATAGCGATATGGTTGCTTTCATTTTCTTCTAGCGATGGGAGATAAATGAAGTATTATGTTGTTTTCTTGTCAACAGGGGCGGATTTAGAAATTATAAAATCGTTATAACTTGTGTTCTAGTGAAGTTACAGGGCCAATCATTTTTATTAAGTTTCCCGAAAGAAACCCCATCTCTATTTTATTCTGAGGCATCTTTTTTTCATCGAGATTTTTGAAAAATGCGTTTTTGCAAAAAACTTCCAATAGCTGTAACTTTTGTTTTAGTGGAGCTAGGAAGCCTTAATATTTTTTTTGAGTTCCTCGTGAAAAATACTATTTAAGCTGTTTAGAACTTAATCGGAGACAATAAATTTCACCGAAAATTGTCAAAAATGTGTTTTTTGCAAAAATCTTCAAATGGCTATAACTTTTGTTCTAGTGAAGCTACAGGACCAATAATTTTTTTGATTTCCTATAAAATACCATCTCTCTATACTCAATCTGAGAAATTCCACCGAAAATTTTCTAAAATGTGCTTTTTCGCAAAAAACTTCAAATGGCTATAACTTTTGTTCTAGTGAAGCTAGAAAAATTTGAAAATTATGCAGACTTACAAATATTACAATTTTTGGATAAAATTAATCGCAAAAAATCATAGAAATTTTTCAACCCTTACAAGATGTATACTGAAATACTCGACTTTTGACAAGGCGCACTTGAATTTTCTCTTCACCTCTCTCTCTTCACTTTTCTCTACATTCAGTTTGTTCGACCTTATATTATACTCTCTCGATCCAGCAGCAGCTTGCATCGAAAAACCAGAAGCCAGAAGCAGGAAAATACGACCATATCCATGGTTCGACATCAAATACCATGGAATGAATGGAGGGTTGAAGCACCCATTCGTGTCGAAAGTCGCACCTGGACGTTTGCTTTATGCGCGCATTTCATTCGAAAATAATTAATGTCAGCGCTTGCTTTCACAGCTCTCGGGAAATTAATATTAATGTCCGATCACATGTTGTGCCCTTGCCTAACTATTATTTTAATTCGTTTCTGCTTTTTGTTCCACACAACCATCTACAGTGAGTATAAGAGAGTAGTATGTAAATAAATTAATAAGTTCGCTCATAAATTATGAATGAACATATGTGTATCCATGCTTGCAGGTTTCAAACTTTTAAACTTTTGTTTTTTCTTTGTACTTTGGTGGAGCTTTGAAGAAAATGTATTAAGATTGAACAGACGGGTTTTTCGATGTGTATTTATTTGTTAACTTCATTAATTTTTTCTATTGATAAGATTTGATATTATATATTTGGGAACTTTATGTTTTGTGAAAAAAGTTCAATTTGAAACAAAATTCTAGAGAAATTGTAATAAAACTATAATTGTTGAAACAATTTTTTCATAAATTTTGGGGAATATATTAATACCATTCTAAAAAAATTTCGATCTATCGAGATGGCTGCAAAAAAAGACAATTTCGCACGTAAAACTTCAATAAAAACTAACACAAAAAATTAAAATTAAACGCCCATTCAACAAACCATTTTTTGTTCTGTTTGTGCATATTTTAGTTTTTGCATGACATCAACCAAACCTCCGGAAAAAACGGTGAAAATTTTGTCGAAACGAAAAGTCTGAACAAGTAACTTTGTAGTTAACAAATATTTCAGCATATTTTACAAAATTTATGCGATACCCATGTGCACACGAACCGTACACGAGCGACGAAACGCGATGATAATGAGTGCGAATTACATTGTCAGCATGCCTCGCGTCGTTCTGCACGAAGCTTTTTGCAACATTAGAAGGATATACTCACACCTAAACGTGCATACATACTTGATATGTATAATACAATATATAACATAATCTAGAACGAAGAGGACCGCTTTTTGCTGCTATGGACACGTATCGCACACCGGAAATGTTTCTTTTGGCTTCTTAATTAAAAATTTAATATGCTGACCGCAGATAACATATGTGACCATGTCGTGGTGGTTGATGGTATTTTGCAAAAGACCTGGTCCGTCCTCTAAATTGCAATTTTAAACCACAAGCGTTTAAATTATCATGTTCTTCAAAGAAGGTAATTCAAAAGAATTTAACTTTGTGTTACAAAAATGTACAGGAAATGCTTTTATTTATAGAACAAACAGATCTACAATTTTGCAAAAATATTATGACATTTGGAAATTTACAGAAGTAATTTTCATTTCATTTTAAATTCTGAACTAAAATGAAAATAACGATGAATAACTCAAAAAATTATAAATAGCTTCAGTTTTTGTCCGTTTCAAATGCCTACTTAGAAAATAATAAATCAAAGATTAATTAAAATTGTTGATAATAAACTGGATATTAATAATTTTATGTTGCAATCAAGCCTATAAATAGCAATGAGCAATCAGCAGCAAGTTTATTGCTGATTTCATTGAAAATCCAGCCAAGTATTCGTTTGTATAAACATTTCCCCTCATAAACAACAAGCATTGAAAGTTTGTACGCAGAATAAAAAACCAATGCAGATGCAAAAGTCGCCATGAATGGCGCACAGAAGTGCTCACTTATTTATTTAATCAGATGCAAATGCTGCAATCGCTTGCAGGACGCCAAACGCGAGCCACAATGCACAAAGTGCGTTATTGTTTATTGAAATATAACGCAAATGGAATGGAATGACTATGTACGAGGAGTGCACGAATGGCGAATAGATGATTCAGTTGGTTTATACTTTATACGAACTACTTGAAGAAATGACTTTTCACGAGGAGCGTAATAAACGCGCTGAATTAAAACGTACTTTAATGTAACTGTAGCATACAGGACCGTATCATTGAATCCAATCCAAGTACAATAAGATATTCTTGGGGAATAAATACTTAAATTTTCGTTATATAAAGTTGGAATTTCCTGGTAATACGATACTGGAAGTTTGGAGTCTGAATTGTCCAAATAAATAATAAACGAATATTTTAAAAAGTCATTATTTGGTTGGGTTTGTATTTAGGAACAGAATGAGTGAGAAATTTTGTGTTGTAAAGAAGAATACTTAAAGAGTATAGAAGAAGAATGTGGAAGAGTTCCAAAAAATATGAATGGTAATTATCTCAATTCCACCGGATTTTTTAATTACTCATAATAACGCGACAAATAAATAGAAATTAAGCGCAATTTATATTCTTGTCTCGGGTACTATCATTAACCACATGCAAGCTGTGTCCTGTTCAACAGTTTCTTGTATTTCTTATGATTTTATACAGTGGAACCTCATTAATTGTTAGGCACTAAAATATTTTTAAATTTTAATTTCATCATTTTTAAAATTTTTATGATACTAAAAAATTTAACTAATCCTGGTCTATTTTATTTTTCATGAATAAATTTATCAATTGATATTCAAATTGTACAAATTTTAATCCAGAGAAGAAAATTTATAATTATCTTCATTGCAAAAAAAAATAATTAGTGAATGATTTCTGGATACTTTAAAAAATGAATAAGTTAATATAATCAAATCGGACTGGTAATACTATACAATTTTAATATCACCCACAGATTACATTCTTTTTGTTACTTAAACATATTTTTTTCAGCCATTCGCCAAAAAGAAAACGGTGCTTGCGCGTTATTGGCCACAGATTGCAGCCGAAGATAGGATCGCAATAAAAATCCAATATGCATAAAAGCATCCCGTCGCGACCTTATTATTTTTACTATGGTTTTAATATCGTAATAGTCCGACGCGCAAATTTGCTCCCCATCCATGTTTACGACCCTCTGCCGCGCGCAGAGATGCGAACGATGGGAACACAATGTCGCAAATTCGCACAACATTTTTCATATTCTCCTAATTAAAAAGCGTCTTGCTGATTTTTCCGCTCGTTTCAGCAACAAATTGGGGGCACACAGCTGGTGCAATTGCACTAATGGAGTATACTTCCTTTGCAATATTATCTATCACTTTGAAAATGAATATTCGAAAAGACCGACAGATTTCTAATTAAATAATTACATAATATCGCTTGTGAGACGTTTTCGCCGCCGCTTTTAGGTTAGATCGTGCTGGGCCGCATTCGATGGCGTTTATTAATTACACTATTAGCTGCCTAATTGCCACTGGTTGCCCACTGTCTTGCATAATGATTGTCGAACAAATTAATAATATTACAACAACGAGCGCGCTTTTAGGCTGGAATATAAATCCACGCTTGTGGCAATTTCTTATAATCAAATGCCTTCGCAAATATGCGTGCACTTCGCGCGCACTCTCGAGTAATTAATGTCCTGCTAATTACAAATATTGCGTTGCGCAATTGAGTGATTCGCTTAATTCAATTACTTAATGCAGGTCTAAGAACGTATGTGAACTCATTATTCCCTTTTTATTTTTCATTCGGTATTTTGTTATTAATTACTCTATTGCTGGATATTTCTGCGGATCGAGTTACTAAATTCCTAATTTACAAGATATTTGCAATAACAGCAAATTGAGTTTGTTCAACTATCATTTCTAACGAATAAATTTCCTCCGGTTGAAAAACCGTTACCAACGAGTAAACAGAAAAAATTCTGAGGTGTATAAAACGAAATGAGAGATAAAATATGAACAAAAGATGTCCTCGTTGAAGAATTATGAACTCAGTGAGTTGAAGTGAAAGAAATACGACGAAGAAGATAGAAAATACGAGAAACAAAAGGAAATGCGCTTAATAATTCATTATCTTTACCTTTGTTCGTTTATGACATTTCACAAGTGTGGCTGTTCTAATTAGAATGATTAAATATAAAAATGTTGCTCGTCTGCTACAATGATATTTGCTTTCGACATGGAAGAAGAAGAGTCGACAAAGACCAACAGACAGATACAATTGCATTTTTGCTCTTTCATGTAGACATAATATGACGAACATTACACATATAAATTCTTTTTGCAATCCGAAATTATCTTAATGATACCAAAAAAGACCGAAGTGAAATTTTTTTACACGGCGTATTTTTATTTGGTATTTTTACGAAGGAAATGAAATCATAAACGCTTCATAAACATTTCCAGACTTTCAAGTCCCATTCGATAGCGTCGGTCATCGATTACTAATAAATAAACCTAAGTAAACGAAACATTCTTGTCGATTGACAAATAAATTGACTTAGTCATCGATATCTGCGGCCTTAATGACATTTTAATAGCCGTTAATTTGCGGTTTTCAAGGCATTGAGTCTTTCTAATTTCGAAGCGTATTTGCCCAGAGTTTCATAAAGATCCCTAATCTTCGAAGATCATCAAATCGATAATAAATAAATACATTTCTTTCGGGCTGAGATTTCTACCGCACGTTTCGCTGGAATGAAACACCTCTTTCAATGGCGACCAAAAATGACATGTCATTAACGAATGATGCCACAAGTCGATATGTTTATTATATTCGAATATGAGTCATAGTAAAAATTTTACGCCATGTTTGATGTGGCGCGCGCTTGAACTCTTATAAAATAATCATAATTCGCTAGATTTTTACGAGCTTCTATAAACAAGTTTACGCGGCTCGCACAATGCGCGCAATAAAACTCGCGGAATTATTATGATTATATTGTGTGCGCGCGAGGGTATTAATACGGGCCTGACACGTCGGGGATTATCAGTGCGCCAAGAAACACGGCCGAAGAAGAAGAAGAAGGCGAATGAATGCCTTTTGTTGCTTTTTGATATTTCAATTTTCAGTCGATACTGAGACGCCCAAAGTACTCTTTGATATGCGATTTACGAGGGAATGCACGAACAAGAATAAAGTCAAGTTTTATTAGTGGATGAAGAGTGGTACTTGATGGGTGTTTTTTGTTATAAAGAAAAAATTACGAAAATATATCAAGATGAAAATGAAAATTGCTAAAAACTGAATTTTGAGTACTTTCATTCATTCTTTGCAAATTTTCAAAATTTATTGCAGCAAAATAATTCATTATATAATTCTAAAAATCTTAATTTGTTATTCAAAACTTTTCTATTTTAGTAAATTTCAAGTGTTTTAAGCATTTTTTGAATAGAAGTCTTGTGACATCGAGTTGAGACAATAATAATAATTAATTGTAGGAAGCGAATGAATTATTATTCGTGTATAACCACAAGAAAATAAAAACACTTAGAGAGAAACATATGTTATGAAAAATGGGCGCAATAAAACAGAAGTCTTAATGGGGCAATTTTGAGGTTATGGCCATAATGACTCCTGTGTCTCTAGTTGAACACATTTATTAATACGGTAATTTCTGTGTAGTTAACCTATATATTCGAAATTAAACTCGAACTTATTATTATTATAATATACGAGCGCTCATTGATGGCTGAATTTGCTCGTAAATAACTTTAATTACTGCCCTTCGTTTACGACAAATATGAATATTATAATAATTCCGAATATCAAGTGTAAGAACTCACATTTCTATCAAATTATTTAAATTCAACTTAAATTATATACGACCCTTTCAAATTTGCGAAATTTTTATAGAAAGTTGTGTAGAATCAAGAAATTTTTGTGGTTCATGTAATAAACAAAGAGAAATTCGGTAACGAGAAAATCAGGACAAGAAAAGGTGAATATAGTTGAACAAGTGAAAAATGAATTTATGAGTTTCATTGATAAATCAATTATTGTTCTGTCTAAGGTTAATTTTATGGGTTTAAATGGCTTAGAAATATATGATACCAAAAATAAATTTATTTTTAAGAATTTTCCACAAAAGAAAATGATAGAAATGACTCAATTAACGCCTGATATTTGGACGAAAATTACTACAATTCAAATCGTGGATAGTAAAATCCAATTGACATCGGTCGAACTATACCAACAAGTGCAATTTGTGACACAATGACAAATATCGTACATTTCGTTGCATTTCACAAACGAGACTCAGTAACAACAACCGACTGCACCATCATCAACGAAGGCAGCAGCAAAAGAACCAAACTCCTGTTGGTTGGACGCTGACAGAAGGCTCGTAAAAAGTAAAATTTCCCAATGCGATTTTGACAGATATAAATTTCCTATAGGTGCCATCAGATAGCCGGTATCGTCGCGCGCGTCTAAAAATTTATCGTCTGTATTTCGCACACATCCGTACGCGAATTTGCATCTCGTATATTTTTGCGTACCTATATTTTTGCGCGAATTTGAATGAAGCATCATGTGAGTATCGGGGAGGTATTCGAGGGAGGCTACGACGCATTCCGATTTTATCCGCTTATGCGTAGCATGGTTTTAGTGTTCTGCGAATATTTCCACTCCCTGCGATGCGACGATGCGATGCGATTCTCGATGCAATTCCATTATGTGCGCCCCATGCGCGTTTTTCTATTGTGTATAGGTTGCCCATTGTACCAATGGTCCACGTGCATATACATACGGGTCTTGTATTTCAAATTTCAATTAGAACGCATTTTATGTGATTTTCCGCGCTTAATCCGCATTATATTTAATTATCTCGAACAAATATGCTTGCATACACGAAATGGAATAAATGTGTGTTATGGAGGCCCTCTGTCCATGGTATAAATGATTGGAACGAATGGACAATGGGTAGTTGAATGGTTTGTTCCGTGCATTACAGACAATGTTGAATGCTAATACTGTAAAATCCTCATAATTTCATTTTGAATATGTTTTTTTTGGGTATTTATTTTGTTTTGTTAGGTATAATTATTTGTGATTGTATAGTAATCAAAGAAAACTAATTATTATTTCCTAAAATATAAACAATTTCTGAATGTTGTAAATGAATTATATCAAAAAAATTATATTTTATAAATAAAATTTATTTGAGAAAATCCAAGATGATGGCTTGATTGGAATTTTATATTTGCCATTTGAAGAAACATAGTTTTTCAAATAACACTAGTTTTAAAAATATAGAAATTGAAATAAATTCTGAAAATTATTTTTCATTAGATTGTTTTAAATTTTAAATATTCTAATATTTTTAGAGAAAGCTGTTTGTAGATTAAATTTTATTTTAAATTGATTGTTTTCAACTAAACTTTTTTAACTTTAATTTTTCTTCAACGTTTAAAAAACAATCATAATTTTTGTTACTATTTTGACATTTCAAAAATGATGAAACCTAATTAAAAGAAATTGGCTCTTAGAAAATTACAAAAATTACTACAGCCATAATTAACGAATAATTTACTAGATTTTTTAATGTCATAGCAAATAAAAATTCCAAATCAGAAACTTCGTTGACCTTTTTGCAAATTTTCACAAAATGCAAATATTTAAATATCTTTCGTAAATTAACAACATTCAACGTTTATTTATTTGTTTGCTTCGGTTCCAAAAAAGAACTCTAACCACTCGAAAGCCCAATTTCACAATCAAGTTTGCAATTGTTCGTTATTTCACGTGTCGACTTTGTTTTCGCGCTTTTTGACTCATTTTTTGTAATTTCGTATTT
Organism: Aleochara sp. GC000083; assembly: GCA_030264555.1. Taxonomy (NCBI): domain Eukaryota; kingdom Metazoa; phylum Arthropoda; class Insecta; order Coleoptera; family Staphylinidae; genus Aleochara; species Aleochara sp. GC000083. Next base: position 7,863 of record JARJDZ010004461.1, on the reverse strand, counting down.
GTTTATTCGTCTGTTTGCCTTCTGCTGCTGTTTGTTACTCACACCTCGATCGTGTTTACTAGATTTTCGTCGTTTACGTCCTTCAGTCTACACCTACGCTTGAAAGCTTCGCGATTCTGCAAAACAATTTCGCGCAAAACGAGCTCGCAAAAACTTTTTTTCATTTCCAAACAATTAGCGAACAAATTGCTTTCGTGAACTCCATCAGAGGAATGTTCGAGAATGTCAAAATACAATTCTCTTTGAAGAAAATCTCTGTGATATGAAAATGAAGATTATTTATTATGAAAAAAATCATGATTGAATTTGTTGATTTTTTTCAAGAAAATAAATCGTTACAAAATCGATTTATCAAATGAATTGTTATAACAATCAATCAAGAAGAACATAAAAAGTCGGTTCTGGGCCTAAATGAGACTTAATGCGGTCCTGGTCTAGACAAATCCTCATATGAAAATAATGAGTTTTTAACTACACCAAGATAATGTCACTAAAATTTTGCGAAACAAGGATCAAAACCGATTAACAGTTGAAATTAGCCACTCGATCGATTTGGATACTATCCACTCTTCGACTAATCAATGACGTAAGAGTAATTACGCTGGATCGTCGGACTGTATTCGGGAAAGCGTCGATTGCNCGATTAACAGTTGAAATTAGCCACTCGATCGATTTGGATACTATCCACTCTTCGACTAATCAATGACGTAAGAGTAATTACGCTGGATCGTCGGACTGTATTCGGGAAAGCGTCGATTGCGCATAGAGGCGGAAAATGTCGACGTGCCCCATTAAATTATCGGGCGGCTTGTCTCTTCATCGGAGCCGACAAACCGACATCATCGTCGTCGGGCGCGGCGTGCATGCGTCCATAATGGACGACAATTGATAGCAATTTGTAAACGATATGCAATTGCACATACGACGACGGCAGCGTTACGCACACATGGCGTCCGCACATCTTCGGACACCGGAAAGACGCAAATTACACGCGAACGACGAAATGATCTCTGAAATTACACATCCAAAGTCTAGGATGGGGATATTTGCGCTTGTATTATTAGACGGCTTCACTCGAGAATGTGCATGAATGTTGTTATTCGTGTAATACGATTAGGCCTTTGACATGAGTCGTTGTGGTTCAAGAAGTCATCGGATACCTTCTTCGTTTTGCGGGCTTACATGCACGGATCAACTTTCCACTTGAGGTTGCAAAAATTTAATCGGATCATTTCTAAGTTTTCTGTTATGTGTCTACGTGGCGCACTGCGACGACGAAATAATGGATGTGTTCGACAACACGACAACATTTTTCTTGTATTTTTGTATATAGTGGTTTATTTGTCGATTGCCAGCAAACAAGGAAGCACTAAATCTGACTACCCGCAACTAATTCCGTGTTTTTGTGGTTGAGATAATTAAATTATAGAAGCCATCAGATCACATTGTATTTTATCTTATTCGAGTGTATAATGTTGCATTTCCTATGCATGTTTTTAGTGGGAAAAATTTTCACTTGTCAAATCAGTGACGTACATTTTTCTACAAATGGAAAAAATGAATACCATTTTTTTCTACAAGTGGGAGAAATTAATGACATCTCACAAAATAAAGTGCTATTGTTATTAAAGTTTCAAGATTTTAAGGTTTTGCAAACATAATCATAATGTGTCAGCTCAAACGAAATTCTGACGATTTAATTGTGACTTTTGAAATGTCATATCAAAAATTGTAATTTTGGATTTTGTTGCTTCTTGGAACATTGTATCAACTTTTCTCCAATAAGACCAAATGTCGTATATTTCACGTGTGCAAAATGCAATTTCTCACACTTATAATATAATCTACTATTGTTTAGTAATCAATAATAAGAAATAATGATTCAGGAAAAACTTCTGAAGATTTTTTCATTTGTAGTTATAATGAAATTAATCGTTCTTTCTTGACTGGAGGACGTTTGCACTCAAGCCAGCTATTTATAACAGATAATTTTGTGGAATAAATCACGATTTGAAGAATTTATGTGCGACGGATCATGTAATCGGTAATAGGTTTTAATCATCGGGCTGGTTGAAGCGTGTAAAAAGTTGCGCTTCTCGCTCGAGTCGAACGTGCGCACATGATGTATGAAAATGCGTACGAGTTGCTCTCAGTTTCCTCCAATGAAAGCCCCTATTGCAGACCGAGTATGCACAAGCGAATTACTTTTTATTGCTACTTTCTAATCTTGCAGAAATTTATGCCTTGCCAGCGTTCATTCCATGTGCTTCACGATATGAGTCTGGTAGAATGTATACGAGTTACTAAACTTATAAGTCCGACCAGCATGAAGGATCTCTTCAGCTCCAGACATCTCGGGAAAACTATGCGCATACTACATGAAATATTTTTCTGCGTTCATTCCGAATGGATGTTGTAATCAAAACGTCTAATCAAAATTTCCACACTCCAGGGACCCTCAATAAACGCACCTAATCGTAACGAATCAAACGAATTTGTAGATTCAATCGAATATCTAGTAGATCAATGTTTGAATTGTTTTGGGACTACTGATAAAATTAATGGAAAGCCAACACAGGTGGATTGACTTGCAAAATGTCTTCGTTCGAGTTGGTGACTCTGGGTGTTTGTTTGTTGGAGTTTGAAGCATGGGAACCAAAAGCACGCCGTGTAATCTCGATTTAATCCCATCATTTCGACAAACTCCTTCCTTCAATTCTGCAATTCCTCCGCGCGCGGATTGCGAGTCGCGGCAAGAGTGGCTTGAAGTATTATGCGTATGTGGTACGAGTGAACAAGTTGTACTTTATAAATACGTGAAATATTTCTTGAAATAACACCAAACTATGCGCGCGCGTTCGTATGGAGGCTTGCAAAGAGTTTTATAAAGTTGGTATTTTGATAAACTTGTTAGTTTCTTAGGCGGATTCTGTTGGGAATGTATCACATATGTTGCAATTGCTTGAAAAATTGTTTTGCTTGATTAATGGTGAAATTGCTCAGTTATTTTGTTTTGCTACCTTTTTAAAGTGAAAACTTCTTTCGGCTAAAATCTGTAGTTTAATTGACGCAATCGTTTAAAAGAAGTTATCCGCAGTTAAATGAGCAAAAAAGTGAACATTATGCATTTTTAGGATCCCAATTTTTAAGTTCGGGTAATTCTGAGTTCCGCAGAGATTTGGGACCAGGACCAATGTTATTTTTTCGTCAAAATATGGTAAATGCTCTTTGAATCATCCAAATCGGTCCATTAGTTTCGGAGATATGAAAATTTTTGAAACTCGAGCGATTTTAAGAATTTCATATCGTTTTTTTCGCTACAAACTTTTTTTAATTTTTTTTTTCTTCGAATGCGATTTCTGCTCTCCCCATTGCCAAAAGGGCATAAACCCATAGATTTTTGGAAAGTGCTCATCAAGACCCACAATTTAGTTCCATGTTTAGTTTAATTGCTCCAACCGTTTAAATGTTATACGCAGCTAAAGACGCGAAAAAAAGCGAAAATTTTGCGTTTTTAGGACCCCATTTTTTAAGTTCGGGTATTTCCGATTCCCGCAGGGTTTTGGAACCATGACCAATGTTATTTTTTCGTCATATTACTAATAATGCGCTTTGAATCATCCAAATCGGTCAATTAGTTCCGGAGATATGAAAATTTTTGAAACTTCGAGCGATTTTAAGAATTTCATATCGGTTTTTTCGCTACAGACTTTTTTTTCAATTTTTTTCTTCGAACGCGATTTCTGGTCTCCCCATGACCAAAAGGGCATGAACCCATAGATTTTTGGAAAGTACTCGTCGAGACCTACAATTTAGTTCTAACTTTAGTTTAATTGGTCCGTTCGTTTAAAAGATATACGCAGTTAAAGACGGGAAAAAAAGCGAAAATTTTGCATTATTAGGACCCCATTTTTTAAGTTCGGGTATTTCCGGTTCCCGTAGGATTTCGGGACCATAACCAATGTTATTTTTTCGTCAAATTACTATTAATGCCCTTTGAATCATCCAAATCGGTCCATTAGTTCCGGAGATATGAAAATTTTTGAAACTTCGAGCGATTTTAAGAATTTCATGTCGATTTTTTCGCTACAAACTATCGGTAGAGCGTTGTGTATGGAAAGAGTGTTGGCTATTGTGTAGATCTCGGAGGTCGTCGTCTCATTAAAAATTGGAAAGTACTCGTCGAGGCCTACAATTTGGTTCTAACTTTAGTTTAATTGGTCCATCCGTTTAAAAGATATACGCTGTTAAAGAGGCGAAAAAAAGCGAAAATTTTGCATTTTTGGGGCCCCATTTTTTAAGTTCGGGTATTTCCGATTCCCGTAGGTTTTCGGGACCTTGACCAGTGTTATTTTTTCGTCAAAATACTGTAAATGCCCTTTGAATCATCCAAATCGGTCCATTAGTTCCGGAGATATAAAAATTTTTGAAACTTCGAGCGATTTTAAGAATTTCATGTCGATTTTTTCGCTACAAACTTTTTTTTCAAATTTTTTCTTCGAACGCGCTTTCTGGTCTCCCCATGACCAAAAGGGCATGAACCCATAGATTTTTGGAAAGTACTCGTCAAGGCCTACAATTTGGTTCTAACTTTAGTTCAATTGGTCCAATCGTTTAAAAGTTATACGCAGTTAAAAACGCGAAAAAAAGCGAAAATTTTGCATTTTTAGGACCGCATTTTTCAAGTTCGGATATTTCCGAGTCCCGCACAAATTTGGGACCATGACCAATGTTATTTTTTCGTCAAAATACTATTAATGCCTACAAACTTTTTTTTCAATTTTTTTCTTCGAACGCGATTTCTGCTCTCCACATGACCAAAAGGGCATGAACCCATAGATTTTTGGAAAGTACTCATCAAGATCTACAATTTGGTTCTAATTTTAGTGTAAAACTCAAGTGCCAGTAAATATTTTGAAAGAAATTCGATCATAAACATTTAAAAAAATATACTTTACACTGCACAATAATATCTCCCGTAACTATCAGCATACAAAACATCGAAAAACGTGAAGAAGCACCACGTTGACTGCAAACAAGAAGCGAGAAAAACACCGGCTAGAACGCCAAAAGTGCTTTTTCTTCGTGCGCGCATTGCTTCTTTTTCGTCCTTCCAACACATTCCCCACATGCATGCAATACGAACCGCATTGACAAGAGTGTTCAGGGTATCGCATATAATACATATGTGTGTGTGCATTGCGCATATTGCCGTAATTTATGATAAGGTGACATTCCGAAACCAATAAAAAGGCTTTAGTGGAGTAATGCCGACGGCATGACGCACCCATTTATTACATCTGGTTCAAAACCACTGCGTCCGCGATAGTATTTATGAGTTGCAGGGCGCGTACTGTGGGGGCGGCAAAGAAGCGCAAGCATTGCCACGTCGACGACGACGGCGGCGGCAACGACGCTGCTCTAGGTGGCATGCTAAAGACGGCTATGACGGTCGAAGTTGAAGTAGACGATACGAAAGCCCGTTAAAACTGCAATAATAAGCTCGTTTTACGAGTACAAAGTGTTTCGTAAACGTCGCGAACAATGCGGAATTTAGCCTGGGGGCAGCTCAACATCCGGCAATGCGGTTGAGATCGTTTGAATTAATCGCTTCCTGCGATTTTGATTGGAGTTTCGATTCAGATTTTATTAGCGCACGCCTCGTTCTGTATTCAAATCGGAAAGATATGACTATGATAGGCCAAAGTGAAGTTGGTGCTTGAAGATACTAAATTATTTGATATCTATTCAAGGATAAGAATTGATTAAGCGAACGGGTAGTGGAAATATTTTGATGCTGGAAATATTTCATTTTCCGGCAAATGCGATTTTTATGCACGAGTTTAGGGCCAATTTCTTAATATAAATTTATGTCCCTGGTCTTCGTACACACAAATCATTTAAATTCCGGCCATTCCTAGGGGTGCATCGGCATTTTTTCCGGTCTGAATGCACTTATTATGCATTGATTACCATAAAGACGTCTGCGTCCAGACCAATGCGTTTCTTTGTTGCATCCTTCCGCACGATTTTCTGCCTTCTGGAGGTAGCTGCGCAACGTTGGGGGTCGCAGTTTGTATAAAGTTTTATTGGGCGGAAAAGTGGCCTTTATATGGTTAGCGTATTTATTTAGACCGAATTCTGGCGCATTGTGAGTCTCCGGGGGGACACTCGCCCGATTGCTGCATTTCCATATTTCATAAAAGTTTGCCTAATCCGCCGGCCATTGTCTGACATATCTATCGGGAGGCAAAAATTGGAGGCTGAACCGGCCGGCAGATATATTCCCTCAGGTCGATCCAGGATCGAGACGGAGGCGGCTTCCGCATTATTCGACCATTTCTCATTTGTCGAATGCGAAAATCGTATTTCTTGTCTCGGCAGATTTTATACAAATTTTGTACCGGAGCAAACGAGATGTTGCATTTACATTGAAATTCATTGATAATTTCATATTAATAAAGAGAAAGTTAAATTAAACTATATATTTGATAGGTCGGGTACAACTGTATGAAACCAATGATATTTTGCAAGAACTAAAAAGTTGTACAACTTTTCACATCCACGTTTCTCGCATTAGTTGTTTCGTTGGGCAAAAACCAACATATTCCATCGCTATTATTGCATTACGACCAACGAAAAATACTAAATAAAACGCATTTCCTCAACTCGTAGATTACGACTGGCATTCGTTCGGCTGCAGCCGCAAGAATTGGCCAGTGAGGAGAACGTAAAAGTAGGTTAAACTCGACGACACATTCCCAAATGGATGAGCAGTTAGTTGAACAGTTGGCAAGCGCCCATTGCGACAATAGCGACCGTCAGAAATATCGCAGAGTCCCATCGACCTGCGAAGAAAAAGGTAGTGCAGATTCAAGCGCCAAAATGCAAAATTGTGGTTAGACCAGCACTAAAAGAAATATGACTCCCATATGAAGTGCATGCACTAATATCAGTACCATTTCCATGAAAGGAGTAACGATTTCAATTCGTGAATACTCCAAAAGTCAATATCAATCATTCTGTGCACTCTTCCGGTCGTTTTCTGCGGTTCGGCCACATTTTCGGACTTGAAATGCACGAGTCAATCACCACCCACACGAATTCCGGATGGACCGCAATGACAGGATCGATGATGAATCGCTTTCTAATCTAACGGATTAAATTACGTTCACGTTTCGGGTATTTTCGCGCATGTTTGCATCTCGTGGTGGTACAATTAACAAAAAGATGCGGTGCGGCGGCCGAAAGCTCCCGTAAGAATGTTGCGCGTTTGATGTGCTCGTTCGTTATCGGGGCGGCCATCAAAGGGAGCGAGCTGTTATTTGTTTGCACTGGACGTGGGAGCGGTTGGTTTGCTGCTCCCGTTGCCGAAGCACGCCAACCCGGATGGATGGTTTCCCAATATTTGTTGGCTGCGTATGAAACAGCGCACACGATACGTGTGTGTTTATACGCGTGCTACATGTGCACTTCCTATTCGGTTCCAACTTCACTTTCATCAAAGTTGTTTCTTGGGGCCTGATGCGGCTTTCATGTTCCCGGACCATGCGAACCCAATCCCGAAAGGGGAGCAAGGAAAAATGAAATGTGCACGCATACAAACATGTCATTCGATAGCGTTTACATCGGGCATGTGTCATAAAAAGCTTTCGGCTTTGATAAACGTCTGTTTGCTTAATATTATAGGAAGTTTTCTTCTGAGAAGATGTTCTCTGATGAACCTAATTTGATATGTTGACAGACACCAAGGAAGCGAAAGCGCTGTAGCCAACTTTGCCCGGAGAGATTTTAGTACGCGCCCTTCCGCAAGGTGATGCTAAAGTCGCTCGAAAAGCGGTTTGGCAACATGGCAGTATAGAT